>AWOL01S0007026.1:199548-275140 GCA_000715115.1 Nicotiana otophora
ATAATAATAATAATAATAATAATAATAATAATAATAATAATAATAATTATTATTATTATTATTATTATTATTATTATTATTATTATTATTATTATTATTATATGGCATGCTGAGACGTGCAACCCAATCCACGAAAACACTCTCAACACGGCTCTAAGGCCCACCTCACTCATCATTCACTCAAGGCTCAAGGGCTCATAATATCATATCACTCATCCCACTAGTACCACATATGGAAAAATAATGATAACATGAGATGTAACAATGAATGATGGATAGAAACTTAAATATGATATGCAAATGAAGAATCGTGACTGAATGTATAATTACAATTAAATCAGATAACCCAAAATAGCAGAAATAGTCTCATTGGGTCTAAATCAATAACCACATAGCCTAAATATGATTTGTAACATGACATGATAGCAACATAGTACAAAAATCAACCCGGATCATGATTACCTCGGTGCATGACCACACACCCATCACCTAGCATGTACGTCACCCCAACATTTCACAAACAACATCTTCTAGGGATAGTTACCCTCAATTCTAAGTTTAGAAATGTTACTTACCTCATAATGTGTAACCCAATACTCCAACAAGCCCTTGTCTTGCGAATAGGCCTCCGAACGATTCGAATCTAGTCACAAACAACTTAATACCATCAATAATAGCCATATGAAACAATATGAAATAATAAAGTTAAAGTCTTAAACCAAAATCGGAAAGTCAACCCAAAAAGTTAACCCTAGGCTCGTACCTCGGAACCCGACCAAATTCACAAATTCTGACCCATTCAATTACATGTCCAACCATACTAATTTCATCCAATTCCATTCACAAATCGACCTCCAAATCACCAAATCTCACTCTCCAACCACCTGGTATAAAATCCCCAAATTTCACTTCAAATTAGCATAAACTAGGTGTAATAATCAATGGGTAATCAACATCTAACATCACAAGTGATTAAACTTTCCTTACCTCTTCAATTGTAGCAAAAACCCTCTCAAAAGTTACCCTTAGTTGAGCTCCACAAGTCCAAAATGAGAAAAGTAATCAAAACCCTCGTTTCAACCTTCTGCCCTGCAATTTCGCACATGCTGCTAAGTTGGTCACACATGCAACGCCGCTTAAGAAGGCCGCTTCTGCGGAAGTCACTTAAGTTCCAGCTATGCACACTTGTGGTCCCATGTCTGCACATGCGTAAGAAGGCCGTATCTGCGGACAACCAGGCTCTCATCCAAGTTCTGCTACTGCGCTCACTTGCCCACATCTGCGGGCTCGTAGATGCGGAATGCCCTTCGCACTTGCACTCTCTCCCAGCACTAGCCAACTTCGCATCTACGCATAAGAGGCTGCTTCTGCGGTCTTGCACTGCCATGACCCAAACTCCCTCCGAATATTGTCGTGATGGCACCTAGTTTCTACGACTAGGTAAACCTAACAAATTGCGGAAAATAACAAAACGAAAGTAAAATTTGGCAACTAACAACAGTGGATAACTAAATAACTAGTAACAATGCCGCTCGGCATGTACAATAACCAATACTCTATAAAGACACAGTCTTCCCAAAACCCGAAACATCGTAAATCATAAGCTTCAGAAGGAAACTAGTATCTATATACACGAGAGTCTAATAAAAGAAGTACGGAAGGTAAATGACATAGGAGAGAATAGAGGGGGACTCCGAGGTCTGCGGACACGACAGATGTACCTTGAAGTCTCTGTACATCAGCAAGAATTCACAGCTAATAGCGGGGCTGATAAGAAGCACATGTATCTGCACACAAAACATGTGCAGAAGAGTAGCATGAGTACACCACGACGGTACCCAGTAAGTGCCAAGCCTAACCTCGGTAGAGTAGTGACGAGGTCAGGTCCGGGCCCAACTGGGATATAATAATAAGACAGACGATATACTAAACATGAAGTAAAAATGGATAATTTAATAGCAAGAATTCACAAAGAAACAACAACACACAAACAATGTGATAACAACAGGGGCGCTATCGAGATACCGTCTCGTAGTCCCAAAAGTAACTATGCGAGGAGATCTCCCGAAGTACTGCCTCGTAGTCTCAAAAGTAAATGTATAGGGAGAACTCCCGAGGTACCGCCTCGTAGTCTTAAAAGTAAATATGCAGGGAGAAGTCCCGAGAAACCACCTCGTAGTCTCAGAAATAAACACACAGCTCAAACAGATAGATACAACAGTTACAGCGAGAATACTACAATTAAGATTGATAAAGATGAAGGAAAAACAGGAAAACATCTAGGCATGCTGCACAAAGTTCAATAAGCAGTTAAAACAGGTAGACATACGATATTAGACTAAACAGGATAACTACACTTGTTGGTATAACTCAATTAAGATGAGAATAGGTTACTACTCCATAAAATGGTATAACTCAATTAAAATGAAAACAGGTTGTTACTTAGTAAAAAAATATTTTTTACAACAAATAGCTGGTGTACATACTCGTCACCTCACGTACACGATACTCGCACATCACAACAGTACCAAATCCTAAGGGGATTTCCCCCACGCAAGGTTAGGTAAGCCACTTACCTCGAACCAAGCTCAAAGCAATCCGTAATAATGCCTTTTTCCTAGATTATCCAGCTCCGAATGGCCCAAATCTAGCCAAACACAATTACATATCATAAATATAACTATAATAGACTAAGCTAATTGATGAAATCAAGACTTTAACAAGAAATTTAAAATTTTCCCTAAAAGGTTAACTCGGGCCCACGTCTCGGAATCGGGTAAAAGTCACACAATATGAACATCATTCACTCACGAGTTCACTCGTACCAAAATTATCCAAATTCAATATCAAAATCCTTATCAAAACTCAAAACCATAGTTGAAGGACGTCTTCCATTGTTCCCAAATTTATCAACCAAATTCCTTAATTAAATGATGAAATCAACTATAGATTAGTGGAATATAACCATAAAGGTGTTAAGAATCATTACCCAAAAGCTTCCTCTGAAAATCCCTCAAATTATCGCCTAAATCTGAGCTCTCAAAACCCCAAAGTGAAAATGAGATCAAACCCCAAAATTTCCCCTTTTCTGCACAGTGATCTCGCACTTGCGGACCCATAGTCGCACCTACAACGCCGCACCTGCAAAAATTCCATCGCAGGTGAGGACTTGACATACACACTTGGGTCTGCTTCTGCGATCAAATGGCCGGACCTGCGACTGAGCGCATGCGAACAAATGTTTGCTTCTGTGGACTCCCCTTCCAGCTCAATCTCTACATCTACGGAACTTCAAGCGCATATGTGGGCTCGCAGATGCGGACATCCCTCGCACCTGCGACCCCTGGACATCTCCTCAATCCCGCTTCTGTGCTTGGACTCTCGCACGTATGTGTCCACACCGGCGGCCACACCAACGCAGGTGCGATTACACCAAAAGCTTGAAAGCTTCAACAATTACACAAGTCCAAATTTTGATCCGTTAAGCATCTGAAACTCACCCGAGGCCCCCCGGGACCTCCACTAAACATACCAACCAGTACTATAACACCATACGAACTTAGTCGAGTCCTCAAATCAATTCAAACAACGCTAAAAACACGAATCACCCTCCAATTCAACTTAATGAACTTTGAAACTTCAAACTTCTACAACCGATGTCGAAACATACCAAACCACATCCGATTGGCCTCAAATTTTGCACACAAGTCATAATTGACATTACGGACCTACTCCAACTTTAGTAATTGGAATCCAACCCCGATATCAAAAAGTCCATTTTCGGTCAAACTTCCCAAAATTTTGATTTTTGTCATTTCAAACCTAAATCAGCTATAGACCTCCAATTGACATTCCGAACACGCTCCTAAGTCCAAAGTCACCCAACTGAGCTAACAGAACCGACGAAACTCCATTGCAGAGTCATCTTCACACAGTTCCAACTACGGTTAATATCATAAGACTTAAGCTTCCTTTTTAGGGACTAAGTATCCCAAATCACTCTAAAACCACAACAAAACCTCTTGGCAAGTCACATAAGCAGAAAAAGATATGGGGGAAGCAGTAAATAGGGGATCGGGGCTAATACACTCAAAATGACTGGCCGGGTCATTACATCCTCCCCCTCTTAAAACAATCGTTCGTTCTCGAACGAGCATTGAGACATACCTGAAGTGGTGAAAAGATGAGGATAGAGGTTGCGCATATCATGCTCGGTCTCCCAAGTCGCCTCCTCGACCTGCTGGCCCTTCCACTAAACCTTCACGGAAGCAATGTTCTTTGACCTCAGCTGTCGAACCTGCCTATCCAAAATAGCCATTGGCTCCTCAACATAAGATTGATCCTTGTCCAACTGGGCTGAGCTGAAATCCGGCTCATGAGACGGATCATCGTGATACTTCCGGAATTTATAAACCAAGGCAAGCTCATAAGCAACCTTCCCAACACACTGTAACACCTCAAAGGAAGCAATGAACCTTGGGCTCAGCTTGCCCTTCTTCCCGAACCTCATAACGCCCTTCATAGGCGAAACGCGGAGTAAGACTCACTCTCCAACCATGAATGCAACATCGTGAACCTTCCGATCCACATAACTTTTCTGTCTGGACTGGGCTATGTGATGTCGATCCTGAATCACCTTAACCTTTTCTAAAGCATCCTGAACCAGGTCTATACCCAATAATCTAGCCTCGCCCGGCTCGAACCAACCCACTGGAGACCGACACCGCCTACCATACAGTGCCATCTGGATGATTGACTGATAATTGTTGTTGTAGGCAAACTCCACAAGTGGAAAACAACTAATCCCAAGAACCTCCAAAATCTATCACACACGCATGGAGAATATCCTCGAATATTTGAATAGTACGCTCGGAATGCCTTTCCGTCTTAGGGTAAAATGTTGTGCTTAGCTCCACTCGAGTACCCAACTCGTGTTGTATGGCCTTGCAGAACCGTGATGTAAACTGCGTACCCCGGTCATGGATGATAGATACTGGTACGCCATGAAGCCTGACAATCTCACGGATATAAATTTGAGCCAACTGCTCGGAAGAATAGGTAGTCATCACAGGAATGAAATGAGCTGACTTGGTCAGCCTATCCACAATCACCCAAACTGCATCAAACTTTGGCTGAGTCTGTGGAAGCCCAACAAAGAAATCCATAGTGATTCATTCCCATTTCCACTCTGAAATCTCTAACTTCTAAAGCAATACGCCTGGTCGTTGATGCTCATACTTTACGTACTGGAAATTTAGACACCGAGATACATATTCCACTATGTCCTTCTTCATTCTTCTCCATCAGTAATATTGTCTCATGTCCTGATACATCTTCGCGGCACCCGGGTGAATGGAGTATCCCGAACTGTGAGCCTCCTAGAGAATCAACTCAAGCAGACCATCTACATTGGGCACACATAGCTTTCCCTGCATCTTTAGTGCACCATCTTCTCCAATAGCGACCTCATTGGCATCACCATGATGAATCGTGTCCTTAAGGACAAGTAGATGGGGGTCAACATATTGACGCTCCCTGATACGATCATAAGGAGAAGACCGAGAGATCACACAAGCCAATACTCGACTCAGCTTAGAAATATCCAATCTAACAAACTGGCTGACTAAGGCCTGAACATCCAATGCCAATGGCCTCTCTGCTACTGGTAGATATGCTAAGCTCCCCAAACTCTCTGCCCGACGACTCAAAGCATCGGCCACTACATTGACCTTCCCGGGATGGTGCAAAATGGTGATATCATAATCCTTAAGCAACTCCAACCACCTCTGCTGACGCAAGTTAAGATCCTTCTGTTTGAACAGATGTTGCAAACTCCGGTGATCGGTGTAGATCTAACAAGGGACACCGTACAAATAGTGCTGACAAATTTTCAAGGCATGAACAATAGCTGCTAACTCAAGATTGTGGATAGGATAGTTCTTTTCATGCACCTTCAGTTGTTTGGACATATAGGCAATCACCCTACCATCCTGCATCAACACCGCGTCGTGACCAATCCGCGACGCATCACAATATACAGTATAAGACCCTGAACCTGTAGCCAATACCAATACTAGGGCTGTAGTCAAAGTTGTCTTGAGCTTCTGAAAGCTCTCCTCACACTTCTATATCCACCTGAACGGAGCACCCTTCTGGGTTAGCCTGGTCATAGGTGTTGCAATACATGAGAAACCCTCTACAAAACGATGGTAATGCCCCGACAAACCAAGAAAACTCTCGATTTCCATAGCTGAGGACGGTCTGGGCCAACTCTATACTGCTTAAATCTTCTTCGGATCTACCTGGATCCCATCACTCGATACTACATGACCCAAGAACTCCATTGAGTCTAGCCAAAACTCACACTTTGAAAATTTTGCATATAACTTCTGTTCTCTCAAGGTCTGAAGCGCAGTCCTCGAGTGTTGCTCATGATCCTCCCGAGTCCGGGAGTATACCAGAATGTTGTCAATAAAAACAATGATGAATGAGTCAAGATAGGGTCGAAACACACTGTGCACCAAGTGCATAAATGTTGTTGGTGCGTTGGTCAGCCTAAATGACATCACAAGAAACTTGTAGTGACCATACCGAGTCGTAAAAGCAGTCTTTGGGATATCTGGCTCCTGAATCTTTAACTGATGATAGCCAGAACGTAAGTCAATCTTGGAAAACACTTTGGCACCCTGTAACTGATCAAATAGGTCATCAATACGAGGCAATGGATACTTGTTCTTTACTGAGGCTTTGTTCAACTAGCGGTAATCAATACCCATCAGCATAGAACCATCCTTCTTCTTCACAAATAAGAGAGGAGTACCCCAAGGTGACACACTGGTCCAAATGAAGCCCTTATCAAGCAACTTCTGTAACTGCTCCTTCAACTCAGGAAGAGCCATATGATATGAAGGAATAGAGATGGGTTGAGTGCCCGGCAATAAATCAATGCCAAAGTAAATATCTTTGTCGGGTGGCATGCCCGAAAAATCACATGGAAATACATCTGGAAAATCCCTCACTACTGGGACTGAGTCAATTGTAGGGGTATCAATACTAACATCTCTCAAATAAGCTAGATGCGTGTCACACCCCTTCTCAACCATTCGTTAAGCTTTAGGAAATAAAATAACTCTACTAGGAGTATACTCCAAGGTACCTCTCCACTCTAATCGCGGTAATCCTAGCATAGCCAGCATCAAGATCTTCACGTGACAATCAAGAATAGCATAATGGGGCGACAACTAGTCCATGCCCAAAATAATATCAAAGTCTACCATACTGAGCAATAATAAATTGGCTCTGGTCCGAAACCACTAAGAACGACCAAACATGACCTATACACACGGTCAACAACAATAGAATCTACCACAGGTGTAGACATATAAACAGGAGAACTCAAGGAATCACGAGATACGCCCAAATACAGGGCAAAATAAGAGTACACATAGGAATAAGTAGAGCCTGGAATAAATAAAACCGACGCATCTCTATGACAGACTGGAACAATACCTATAATGACAGAGTCGGAAGAAACTGCCTCTGTACGGTCATGAAAAGCATAATATCTGGCCTGGCCTCCCCCTCTAGGGCAACCTCCCCGACCTCCACCTAAAGCTGGATGAGCAGGAGGGGCGGTAGCTGATGCTGGAATCATAGCCTGAGGACCTAGTGGAGCACACGGTAGCTGAGAAGTCTGTGGAGGTGCACTCTTCCTAAGTCTGGGGCAATCCATCACCATATGGAGGGTGTCACCACACTCAAAACAAGCTCTCCTGGCTCGGGTATGCTGGACTGACCGCTAATAGCACCCCATGCAGGAGGCACACTGGACACTAGTGGTGCATAATAAGGCTCCTAGGGCCTAGAAGGGGTTGGAATACCACTGGCGGCTGGAAGAGCTAAATGAACAGCGCGACTCGCATAACCCCTACCATGGCGAACTGCAGCTGGGGCACGAGTACCACTATTAGTGCCAGACTCTCGGAACCTCTTCGCCTCCCTCTCCTCTCTCTCCCGAACAAGCATACCCTTCAATCTCCTAGAGATACTCATAACCCGCTTGTAAGAAATATCCATCTCCAACTCCTGAGCCATGTTAAGACTGATACTAGGGTGGAGTCCCTCAATAAACCGACGAACCCTCTCTCGAATTATGCCAACCAAGACTGGTGCATGTCGGTACAAATCACTGAAATGAACTGCATACTCTGACACAGTCATAGCACCCTGGCGTAGCTGCTCAAACATCGCGCGCCATGCATCCCTAAGACTCTGAGGGACATACTCTCTCAAAACCATGTCCGAGAATTGAGACCATGTAAATGAAGCTGCCTCAGGCGGACTACATAACTCATAAGCGCGCCACCACTAATAAGTTGCTCCTCTAAGTTGGAATGTGGTAAAAGAAACCCCACTTGACTACGCTACGCCCATAGTATGGAGAATACGGTGACATTCCTCCAGAAAACCCTGGGCATCCTCCAACGCCAATCCACTGAAGGTAGGAGGGTGGTAATTCTTTTACCTCTCAAGTCTGAGCTGTGTTGCCTTAGAAAATGCTGCCCTAACCTCGGGCTGAGCTGCAGCTACCGGCTGCATCGGTATAATCTCTGGAACCTGGTCGACCTGTACCCACTGCTCTAGAGTACCGGCGACGGGAGTCTATGCTCCTCCCCCGGCCTGAGAAGTGGCAGGAGCAAGTGGAATCAATCCAGCCTGAACCAAGGTGCTAAACATGCTCAGAAATTGGGCTAAAGTCTCCTAGAGAGCTAGTGCAGCAACAGGTATCTCAGGTGTCTTCCCTCCAGCTGGAGCTACTGGGGGTACCCCAGCCTCTCGCGGCTCTAGCAGAGGCGCGGGTGCCTGGTGATCAGATCCGCTTGTACGTGTCCTCACCATCTGTGAGAGAATAGAATACAGAAATTTAAAATTTTTGAAGTCAACAGTTTTTGCAAGACAAGGAATCAAAGTAGTGAAATTTTCCTAACAGTTCTATAACATCCCGAAGATAAGTACATACGTCTCCGTACCAATCCACGAGATTCTAATAAACCGGCTTGTGACTCGCGACTCCTATGAACCTAGAGTTATGATACCAACTTGTCACGACGCATACTCCTTCTGTATAATGTCGTGACGGCACCTAGTTTCTACGACCAGGTAAGCCTAACAAATTGCGGAAAATAACAAAACCAAAGTAAAACTTGGCAACTAACAGCAGTGGATAACTGAATAACTAGTAATAATACCGCTCGACATGTACAATAACCAATACTCTATAAATACACAGTCTTCCTAAAACCTGGAACATCATAAGTCGCAAGCTACAGAAGGAAACTAGTATCTCTATACACCAGAGTCTAATAAAAGAAGTACAGAAGGTAAATGACATAGGAGAGAATAGAGGGGGACTCTGAGGTCTGCGGATGCGGTAGATGTACCTTGAAGTATCTGTACAGCAGCAAGCACTCTCAGCTAATAGCGGGGATGATAAGAAGCACTTATATCTGCATATAAACCATGTGCAGAAGAGTAGTATGAGTATACCACAACGGTACCCAGTAAGTGACAAGCCTAACCTCGGTAGAGTAGTGACGAGGTCAGGTCCGGGCCCTACTAGGATATAATAATAAGACAGACTATATACTATAAATGAAGTAAAACGAAGAAATTAACAAGAATTCACAGAGAAACAACAACACACGAACAATGCGATAACAACAGGGGGCTCCTGAGATACCGTCTCGAAGTCCCAAAAGTAAATATGCGAGGAGATCTCCCGAGGTACCGCCTCGTAGTCTAAAATGTAAATGTACAGGGAGAACTCCCGAGGTACCGCCTCATGTCTCAAAAGTAAATGTGTAGGGAGAACTCCTTAGGAACCGTCTCGTAGTCTCAAAAGTAAATATGCAGGGAGAACTCCCGAGGAATCACCTCGTAGTCTCAAAAATAAATGTGCAGGGAGAACTCCCGAAGAACCGCCTCGTAGTCTCAAAAACAAACACACAGATCAAACTGATAGATACAACAGTTACTGCGAGAATACTACAATTACGACTGATAAAGATGAAGGAAAAATAGGAAAACTTCTAGGCATACTGCACAAAGTTCAATAAGCAGTTAAAGCACGTAGACATGCGATATTAGACTAAACAGGATAACTACACATGTTGGTATAACTCAATTAAGATGAGAACATGTTACTACTCCATAAAATTGTATAAGTCAATTAAAATGAAAACAGGTTGTTACTCAATAAAAACAATTGGGTTTTACAATAAATAGCATGTGTATGTACTCGTCACCTCACGTACACGGCGCTCACACATCACAACAGTACCAAATCCTAAAGGAATTTTCCCCACGCAAGGTTAGGCACGCCACTTACCTCGAACCAAGCTCAAATCAATCCATAAGAATGTCTTTTAATTGATTATCCGACTCCGAATGGCCCAAATCTATCCAAACACAATTATATATCATAAATACAACTATAATAGACTAAGCTAATTAATTAAATCAAGACTTTAATAATAAATTTGAAAATCGACCTAAAACGATGACCCGGGCCCATGTCTCGGAATCGGATAAAAGCCAAAAATATAAACACTCATTCACTCACGAGTTCACTCGTACCAAGATTATCCAAATCCGATATCAAAATCCCAATCAAAACTCAAAACTTTAGTTGAAGAACTTCTTTCATGTTTCCCAAATTTCTCAACCAAATGCCTTAACTAAATGATGAAATCAACTATATATTAGTGGAATGTAACCATAAATGAGTTTAGAATCATTACCCAATAGCTTTCTCTGAAAATCCCTAAAATTATCGCATAAATACGAGCTCTCAAAGACCCAAAGTGAAAATGAGATCAAACCCTCAAAATTTCCCTTTTTCTGCCTAGTGATCTCGCACCTGCAGACTCATAGTCGCACCTTCGATGCCGTACCTGTAGAAAATCCATCACAGGTGCGGACTTGACTTACACACCTGGGTCCGGTTCTGCGATCAAATGGCCGCACCTGCGAGTGCGCTCATGCGAACAAATGTCCGCTTCTGTGGACTCCCCTTCCAGATCACTCTCCGCATCTACGGAACTTCAAGTGCATCTGCAGGCTCGCAGATGCGGAAATTCCCTCACACTTGCAACCCTTGGGAATCTCCTAGATCCCGCTTCTGCGCTTGGCCTCTCAAACGTGTGTGTCCGCACCTGCGACAACTCACCCGAGGTCCCCCAGGACCTCAACCAAACATACCAACCGGTCCTATAGCACCATACGAACTTAGTCGAGTCCTCAAATCATATCGAGCAACGCTAAAAACACGAATCACCCTCCAATTCAACTTAATGAACTTTGAAACTTCAAACTTTTACAACCGATGTCGAAACATACCAAACCACGTCCGATTGACCTCAAATTTTGCACACAAGTCATAATTGACATTACAGACCTACTCCAACTTTAGGAATTGGAATCCAACCCCGATATCAAAAAGTCCATTTCTGGTCAAACTTCCAGAAAATTTGACTTTCGCCATTTCTAGCCTAAATCAGCTATAGACCTCCAATTCACATTCCGAACACGCTCCTAAGTCCAAAATCACCCAACAGAGCTAATGGAACCGACGAAACTCCATTCTGGGGTTGTCTTCACATAGTTCCAACCACAGTCAAAATCCTAAGACTTAAGCTTCCGTTTTAGGGACTAAGTGTCCCAAATCACTCTGAAACTACAACAAAACCTCCTGGCAAGTCACATAAGAAGAAAAGGATACAGGGGAAGTAGTAAATAGAGGATCGGGTCTAATGCACTCAAAATTACTGGGCGGGTTGTTACACGCATTTGCGGTCAAATCAACGCAGGTGCTATTGTACCAGACCCGAAACCATCAGCCACTCCTCAAGTCCAAACAAGAATCCGTTTTCAATCTGAATCACACCCGAGGCCCCTGGGACCCCATCCAAACATACAAACAAGTCCTAAAACCTATTATGCACTTACCCGAAGACAAACAACATCAAAATCTCGAATCACACCCTAATTCAAGCCTAATGAAACTAATGAACTTCCAACTTCTAAAACTAATGTCGAACCATATCAAATCAACTCTGAATGACCTCAAATTCACACTTGTCTCAAATGACACAACGGATCTATTCCAACTTCTAGAACCAAAGTCCGGTCCCAATATCAACAAAGTCAAGTCTCGGTCAAACCTCTCAACCTTCCAAACCTTCAACTTTTCCCAAAAAGCCTCAATTCGACCTACGGACCTCCAAATCAATATCCGGACATACGTCTAAGTCCAAAATTACTATACGAAGCTATGGGAACCATCAAAACTCCATTCTAGAGTCGTCTATACAAAACTCAAACTTTGGTCAACTCTTTCAACTTAAGCCTTCAATCTTGGGACTAAGTGTCCCGATTCACTCTGAAACATTACCGAAATAATCCAACCACCTAGGCAAGCCACATAACCACAATTGAACATAAAAAGCGATAAATAGGGGAACGGGGCTACAATACATAAAACGATCGGCCAAGTCGTCACAGTCTCCCCCTCTTAAACAAACGTTTGTCGTTGAACCGGTCTAGAATCGTACCTGGAGTCTCAAATAGGTGTGGATATCTGCTCCGCATCTCCTTCTCGGTCTCCCATGTAGCCTCCTCAACCGGATGATCCCTCCATTGCACCTTTATTGATGCTATATTCTTTGACCTCAACTTTTGAACATGTCGGCCCAAAATAGACAGCGGCTCCACATCATAAGTCAAATCCCTATCTAACTGAACCGTGTTGAAGTCCAAAATATGTGCAAGATCACCACAATACTTTCGGAGCATAGAAACTTGAAACAGTGGGTAAACACTCGATGGACTAGATGGAAATATAAGTCAGTAGGCCACCTTCCCAACCCTCTCGAGCACCTCAAAGGGATCAATATATTGTGGGCTCAACTTTCCCTTCTTCCCGAACCTCTTCACACCGTTAATGCGAGAAACTATGAGAAACACTTCTGACCCATCATATATACAACATCACGAACCTTCTTATCAGTATAACTGTTCTATCTGAACTGTGTTGTACAAAGCCGCTCCTGGAACAACTTTACCTTCTCTAAGGCATCATGGACTAAATTAAAATTAGTGCCCAATAACCAAGCATCCCTGGGCTCAAACCAACCAACTGGAGAATGGCATATCCTCCCATATAAGTCCTCATAAGGAGACATCTGGATGCTTAACTGAAAGTTGTTATTGTAGACGACCTCTGCTAACAGAAGAATTCAATCCCATGAACCTATGAAATCCATAGCATAGGCGTGTAGCATATCCTCCAAGATCTGAATAGTGTGCTCGGACTGTCCGTCTGAGGATGGAATGTTGTACTCAACTCAACCCGTGTGTCCAACTCTTGCTCTCTGAAATTGCGATGTGAACTCCTTGCCTCGATCAAAAATAATAGAAATGGGCGCTCCATGCAAGCAGATAATCTCCAGGATGTAAATCGGAGTCAACCGCTCGGAAGAATAGGAAGTCACCACCGGAACGAAGTGTGCAGACATAGTCAACCGATCCATAATAACCCAGACTACATCATATTTCTTCAAGGTGCGTGGCAATCCTAACACAAAATTCATAGCGATGTGCTCACACTTCCATTCTGGTATCTCCAATATGTGAGTCAACCCTCCCAGTTTCTGATGCTCATACTTCACCTATTGACAATTCAAACACCGAAAGACATAAGCAACAATATCTTTCTTCATTCTCTGCCACCGATAGTGTTGTTTCAAGTTATGATACATCTTTATGACACCTGGATGAATGGAATAGTGCGAGTTGTGAGCCTCCTCAAGGATCAAATATCTCAACCCATCAACATTTGGAACACAAATCCGGCCTTTAAGCCGCATAACACCATCATCACCAATAACAACCTCTTGAGCACTACCACGTTGAACCATTTCGTTCAACACCAACAAATGAGAATCATGAAACTGGTGAGCCTTGATATGATCCAACAATGATGACTGCGGCACAACACAAGAAAGAATCTGTGTAGGCTCCGACATATCCAATCTCATAAACTGATTGGCCAAAGCCTGAAAATCTATGGCTAGTGGCCTCTCTGCTACCGATAAATAAGCCAAACTACCCATACTTTCAGTCTTTCTACTCAATGCATAAGCCACTATATTGGCCTTCCCCGGATGATATAATATGGTGATATCATAGTCTTTCAGCAACTTTAACCATCTCTGCTGCCGTACATTAAAGTCCTTCTGCTTGAACAGGTGCAAGAGACTCTGATGGTCGGTATAGACCTCACATGGAATGTCATACAAATAATACCTCAAAATCTTCAGTGCGTGGACAATGGCTGCCAACTCTAAGTCATACACATGGTAATTCTTCTCATGAACCTTCAACTACCATGATGCATAGGAAATCACCCTACCGTCCTGCATCAACACCACGTCAAGCTCAATATGTGACTCATTATAATACATGGTGAAAGACCCCAAACCTGTAGGCAACACCAACACTGGGGATGTAATCAATACAGTCTTGAGCTTCTGAAAGCTAGTCTGACACTCCTTAGACCATCTGAAAGGAACACCCTTCTAGGTCAACCTAGTCAAAGATGCAACAATGGATGAAAACCCCTCCACAAAACGGTGATAATAACCTGCCAAACATAAAAAGCTCCAAATCTTTATAACTGAAGCTGGTCTAGGACAACTCTGAACTACTTCAATCTCATTCGAATCCACCTTGATCCCCTCACTAGACACACTAAGCCTAAGAATTCCATTGAATCAAGCCAAAACTCACACTTGGAGAATTTAGCATATAGTTTATTCTCCCTCAAAGTTTGGAGTACGATCCTCAAATATTGCTCATGATTCTCCTGGTTGCGTGAGCACACCAATATTTCATCAATGAATACTATGATGAAAGAATCAAGATATGGCTGGTACACATTGTTCATCAAGTGCATCAAGGTTGTTGGGTCATTGGTTAGCCCAAAAGACATCATTAGAAACTCATAGTGACCATAGCGGGTCCTAAAAGTCGTCTTCAGAATATATGAATCCTGAATCTTCAACTGATGATCAGAAGGCCTCAAATAAATCTTCGAGAATACTTTAGCACCCTAAAACTGGTTAAATAAGTTATCAATACGTGGTGGTGGGTACTTGTTCTTAATAGTAACCTTATTCAACATCATTATAGTATCATCCTTCTTCTTCACAAATAGAACTGATGCACCCCAAGGTGACACACTAGACCTGATGAAGCCATTATCAAGCAATCCCTACAATTGTTCCTTTAACTCCTTCAACTCAATAGGTGTCATGAGATACGGTGAAATAGAGATAGGCTGAGTGTCCGGTACCAAGTCAATACCAAAATCAATGTCCCTGTTTGGTGGCATGCCTGGCAGGTTTGCTAGATATACATATGTGAAGTCTCTCACTACCTGAATTGACTCAACGGTAAGAGTATCAGCACTAACACCCCTCGCGAAGTCCAAATATACCAAACACCCCTTCTTAACTATCCGTTGTGCCTTCTAATGTGAAATAACTCTACCAGGAACATAGTCTAGGGAGCCTCTCCACTCCATCCTTGGTACCCCCAGCATTGCCAACATCACGGTCATAGCGTGACAATCCAGAATATTGTGACATGGCGACAACCAATCCATGCCCAATATCACGTCAACATCAACCACGTTGAGTAGTAAAAGATCAACTCCCGTCTCACAAACCCCAATAGTCACCACACACAACCGGTTCACATGGTCCACAATAATAGAACCATATATTAGCATAGATACATGAAAAGGCATAACTAAAGAATCACACGGCATATCTAAATTATGAGAAAAGTATGGTGACACATATGAATAAGTGGAACTAGGGTAAAATATTACTAAAGCATCCCCGTGGCATACTGAAATAATACATGTGATCACAGCATCAGAAGCAACTACATCTGGCCTGGTGGGAAAAGCATAGCATCAATCCTGACCACCACCTGATCGACCTCCCCCTCTAGGGAGACCTCGAAGTTCCTGAGTCCTACCCTGAGTTGGCTGAGCGAGTGGTGTAGTATTTGGTGTAGAAGTTGCACCTTGACCTCTTTGTTGCGCGGGACCTCCAATAAAATAGGGGAAAGACCTCCTCACATGTCCCACCTCTCCACACTATTAACCTCCATCTAGGGATAACTTTGGGGCCTAAACTGTACCCCGAGAACCAGAATAGCCCTTGGAATAATCCGGTGCTGACGAACCCTGAACTGATGAAGCACGGTACAAACTCTAAGCTAGAAGTGCACTATAATATGACTAAATTGGACGAGTAATATATGAACCATGACTAGCTAATGCACCACGATGAATCAGACGAGCCATCCGAGTAGACCTGAAAGGGCGACCTCTGTTCTGATGTGACTGACCTCCAGATGAGGTACCATTAAAATCACCTAAAACAAGGGGCCACTTTCCCTCCCGATCCTCACTCTTAAGCCTACGAACCTGCTCCAAGCGCCTTGACATCTCGACCACCTAGTCATACCTAACATATGTATCACCCTCTCGAACCAATCTGAAGTGTAGGCCTTAGTTGAGGCCATCAATGAACCTCCTTATCCTCTCTCTCTCTCTCTCTCTATCTCTCTCTTGGTAGGAACCAAAAATACTGCATGATGAGCCAAATATGTGAATCTCATCTCATATAGAATCATTGTCATACCCTCCTCGTGTAGCTGCTCAAACTATCTATGAAACTCCTCTCTGTAAGTCTGGGGAATAAACTTCATTAAGAAGAGAACTGATAACGCATGCCACATAAGTGGTGCTACACCGGCTGGCCTGCTCAACTCATAAGCCTAACACCATCAGTAGTCTACCCTTATAAGCTAAAATGTAGTAAATGCAACCTCACTGGTGTCCAAAGGACCTACTGTGCGAAACATCGAATGACACCTATCTTGAAAATCCTAGACATCCTCTAACTCTGGAGGCTTAAGACTCCTAAACCATTCCAATATCTTCTGCTCCTCATGACTCATAGGTGGACCGACCTCGTCCTGAACAGCAGTAATCAGCTGGACTGTAGTACTCTCGGTGTCTGAAGTCCCTGAGCTAGCTACTCTGGAGTATGGACGGCGGGAGTCTGGGAACATCCCTCATCCTGTGAGGTGGCTGGTGCAGCTAGAACTGAAACCGCCTAAGTCGGGCTCGTTCACACAGTCAAAATTTAGGCTAAGGTATACTAAAGGCCAAAGGATAACAATGGGCACTGCTGGTGCCTAAGCTGGTCCCACTGGCTCAACAACATCGAGTATCTTCTTCTCAGCTAAAGCAACTGGTGGCTCCATAGGTGTTTCTCTGGTTGTAGTACGAGCCCCACCTCGGCCTCTACTGCGGCCCTGGCCTCTCGTGGTCCTAACTGGTAGTACTGATAGTCATCTGCCTGATCCGGTTGCACGTGTCCTCACCATCTGAAAGAGAATAAAAGAGTCAAGTTTCAAGCTTCACAAATAACAAATTTGCACGACAAAAATACAAGAAAGTGAAGGTTTCCTAACAGTTCGGTAGCCTCTTGCAGATAAGTACGCACCTCTCTGTACCAATCCACAAGACTCTATTAAACCAGATCATGACTCGTGAGACCTAAGCAACCTAGTGGTCTAATACCAACTTGTCATGACCCAATTCCCACCGATGTAGCGATAGCGCCTAACACTACTTTTCAGGCAAGCCAACAATCACATAATAACTAAGCATTTGATTGAAGATGATTTAATAAACTTAATAGCAGAAATATCATAATTTTCTAATCAAAACAATAACAATACTGCTACGACCATCCCCAGAATCTGGTGTCAGCAAGTACATAAGCATTAATGAGTATCAAAATATAAACCAAATCCTTAGTACAACTGTCTCGACAATAGAACAATAATAAGGAAAAAGAGTCAAGGTCTGCGGACGTCATAGAAGCTACCTCAAAGTCTCCAAATGTTGGTACCAACACGGCTCTAATAATCACCACATCCAAATGTACCTGGATCTGCATACGAAATGCAAAATACAGTATGAGTGTAACCGACCTCATGTACTAAATAAGTAACATAACTAACATTGGACTGAAAGCAATGACGAGCTCAGATGAGGATAGTCAAAAATCAACAATAAGAACAACACAGATATAATGAGAACAATAGCAATAAGTAACTCAAAGGAATTATCATAATTAGCTCGTTCATTTTACAGAAATTTAGACATGCTTTTAATTATAACAATTAAAGCCCAACGCCGATAAGAACATCTCAGTTATAGCTAGAATAAGAAATGATACATATCTATGCCTACATGTCAAGTATGCATATCAAACGAAAGATTTTACGGTGATATCCCCATATGCTATCACTTTCAACATACTCAAGTTGTCTATCTCAAATTCCACCTCATCACACGCACACAATCACTCAACACTGTACGGGTCCCTGACATCAATGCCCCTCACCAAAGCATGTGTGTGTGTGTGTGTGTGTGTGTATATATATATATATCCATATGCATTCGCTCACTACTGGTATGTCAGACTCCGGTGGGGAAGATCATGTCCAAGCGCTAATCAAAAGCCAATAAGGCCTACTGCAGCGTGCAGCCCGCTCCACATTACAATAATAATAATAATAATAATAATAATAATAATAATAATAATAATAATAATAATAATAATAATAATAATAATAATAATAATAATAATAATAATAATAATAATAATAATAATAATAATAATAATAATAATAATAATAATAATAATAATAATAATAATAATAATAATAATAATAATAATAATAATAATAATAATAATAATAATAATAATAATAATAATAATAATAATAATAATAATAATAATAATAATAATAATAATAATAATAATAATAATAATAATAATAATAATAATAATAATAATAATAATAATAATAATAATAATAATAATAATAATAATAATAATAATAATAATAATAATAATAATAATAATAATAATAATAATAATAATAATAATAATAATAATAATAATAATAATAATAATAATAATAATAATAATAATAATAATAATAATAATAATAATAATAATAATAATAATAATAATAATAATAATAATAATAATAATAATAATAATAATAATAATAATAATAATAATAATAATAATAATAATAATAATAATAATAATAATAATAATAATAATAATAATAATAATAATAATAATAATAATAATAATAATAATAATAATAATAATAATAATAATAATAATAATAATAATAATAATAATAATAATAATAATAATAATAATAATAATAATAATAATAATAATAATAATAATAATAATAATAATAATAATAATAATAATAATAATAATAATAATAATAATAATAATAATAATAATAATAATAATAATAATAATAATAATAATAATAATAATAATAATAATAATAATAATAATAATAATAATAATAATAATAATAATAATAATAATAATAATAATAATAATAATAATAATAATAATAATAATAATAATAATAATAATAATAATAATAATAATAATAATAATAATAATAATAATAATAATAATAATAATAATAATAATAATAATAATAATAATAATAATAATAATAATAATAATAATAATAATAATAATAATAATAATAATAATAATAATAATAATAATAATAATAATAATAATAATAATAATAATAATAATAATAATAATAATAATAATAATAATAATAATAATAATAATAATAATAATAATAATAATAATAATAATAATAATAATAATAATAATAATAATAATAATAATAATAATAATAATAATAATAATAATAATAATAATAATAATAATAATAATAATAATAATAATAATAATAATAATAATAATAATAATAATAATAATAATAATAATAATAATAATATGGTCTATTGTGGCGTGCAGCCCGATCCACGATAACAATCTCAATACGGCTCGAAGGGCCACCTCAATCATCAACCACTCAAGTCTCAATGGCTCAAAATCTCATATCACTCTACCTACCAGCACCACATATGGAAAAATAAAGATAACATGCGATGTAATATTGAATGATGGTCAGAGACTGAGATATGATATGCAAATGAAGAATTATTACTGAGTGTATAATTACAATTAAATCAGATAACCTAAAATAACAGAAATAGCCTCATCAAGTCTAAATCAATAACCACATAGGCTAAATATGATTTCTAACATGAACCATAGCTCAATTAATCTAACAAGTAGGAAAATATGGATAAAAATAATCATGATAGCAACATATTCCAAAAATCAACCCGGATCATAATTACCCCGGTGCACGCCCACACGCCCATCACCTAGCATGTGTGTCACCCCAACACATCACAAAAAGCATTATTTCCAGGGATAATTACCATCAATTATAAGTTTAGAAATGTTACTAACCTCAAAATGCGCAACTCAATACTCCAACCTTGCCTCGCGAATCAGCCTCCGAATGACTCGAATTTTGTTACAAATAACATAATACCATCAATAATAGCCATAAAAAACAATCTCAAATGATACAGCTAATGTCTTCAATAAAATTCGAAAAGTCAACCCTGGTCTCGCACACTGAAACCCTACAAAATTTACAAATTCTGAATACCCATTCAATTACGATTCCAACCATACGGATTTCATCCAATTCCATCCACAAATTGGCCTACAAATCACTCTCCAACTACCTGGGCTAAAATCCCTAAATTTTACTTTAAATTCACATAAACTAGGTGTAATAATCAATGAGTGATCAACATCTAACATCAAAAGTGATTAAACTTCACTTACCTCTTCAATTGTAGCAAAACCCCTCTCAAATATTGCCCTTAGCCGAGCTCCACAAGTCCAAAATGAGAAAAATAACCAATACCCTCATTTTAACCTTCTGCCCAACGATTTCGCACCTGCAGCTAAGTTGGTCGCACTTGCGATGCCGCTTCTGCGGTAAGAAGGCTGCTTCTGCGAAAGTCACTTAAGTTCCAGCTATGCGCACCTGCGGGACCTCTTCTACAACCATACCTCCACATTTGTATACAGTCAGGCTCTCATCCAAGTTTCGCTTCTATGCTCACTTGTCCGCATATGCGGGCTCGCAGATGCGAAATGCCCTTCATACCTGTGCTCTCTCCCAGAACTTGCCAACTTTGCATCTGCACACAAGAGGCCTCTTCTGCGGTCTCTCACATGTGGTCAAATCCACGCAGGTGGGATTGCACCAGACTTGAAATCATCAGTCATTCCTCAAGTCCAAACATGAATCGGATTTCAATTTGAATCACACCCGAGGCCCCCAGGACCTCATCCAAACATATCAACAAGTACTAAAATACATTACGCACTTACTCGAAGCTTCAACTCATATCAAACAATATCAAAATCATGAATCGCACCCCAATTCAAGCCTAATAAAACTAATGAACTTTCAACTTCTAAAACTAATGTCGAACCATATCAAATCAACTCTGAATGACCTCAAATTTTGCATACTAGCCCCAAATGACACAATGAACCTATTCCAACTTCCGAAACAAAAATCTTAACCTGATATCAACAAAGTCAACTCTCGATCAAACCTCTCAACCTTCCAAACCTTCAACTTTCCAATTTTTGCCAAAAAGCCTCAAACCAACCTACGGACCTCCAAATCAATATACGGACATAATCCTAAGTCCAAAAGCACTATACAAAGCTATTGGAACTGTCAAGACTCCATTCTAGAGTCCTCTACATAATAGTCAAACTTCGGCCAACTCTTTTAACTTAAGCTTTCAACCTTGGGACTAAGTGTCCTAATTCATTCCGAAACATTTCTTAAACCAATCCAACCACCCCCGGCAAGCCACATAACCACAAATGAACATAGAACAAGCGATAAATAGGGGAATGGGGATACAATACACAAAACGACATGTCGGGTCGTCACAATTCACACTATGTAGTTATCCAATAAATGAGATTCAATTGAACCCCTTCATTTAATGTACATAGCTTTGACCTCTTAGCCAATGGTCGATCTACTCCTTGTACAATGGTGTTAGTTCATACCTATTTGCCAGAAAATTATACTATATAGATCGGTTAAATCTCTTATATTTGTATATATACTATATGTTGAATTCCCTTAATTTTTTCGTATATCTACTTTTTTATATATTTTGACTCCCCTTAATAAACATTTTGATTTCGCCGCAACTCCCCTTTTCGACAGACTCGTCTCGTAGTGGGATGATATTTAGCTCCTTTGTGAACCAACCATATAATGAGGATACTATTTATTCAAATGATTATTTTCATATTGAAGGATAACAAGTGAGGAAATTCGCGATCAGCTTTATCTTAACACTACGATACATTTGAATCCCCTCAAAGGTGAAAACTAAATAAAACATATATCTCCAAAGTTTGTCTCTTTTTAAATACATATTTGAATAAAACATCTATGTGACAAGTATAGAGAACTGAGATATACTACTTAGTCGCAAATAGACGTATCATGTCACGACCCAAATCCTACTATAGGCCGTGATGGCGCTTAATGCCAGCGTCAGGCTAACCAACAATTAAATCAATACGTCGATGGTAGTTCCAAGATTCATTTCAAATTAATTAGTTCATTAATTTTCATAAAAGTACATATGTTATTATTTTAAATGTTCGAATGTGGTTGAACTATAAACCCAAAGTCATAATAGAATACAACCATATGTAAAATTTAAATCCCCAAACCCCGTTGTCACAAGTTCATGAGCATCTACTAGGGAGTAAAATAATAATACAACATTTGTCTGAAATATAAGATAGACAGGATAAAGTAAATAAATATGATGGAGACTCTGTATGTTGCGGATCGTAGCATGGAATGCAGCTCACCATAAATTCCCCGCAATAGTTGTGCCTATGCGCCAAGATAACCACTAAATGAACTTGTCAGAGCCTGCACAATTAGTGAAAAAGTGTAGCATGAGTACGTAAATCAACATGTACCTAGTAAGTGTCTAGCCTAAACCCGAAGAAGTAGTGACAAGGGTCGACCTCGACACTTACTAGTGGTCCAATAAATCTAGTACAGTAAAATAAGTAGATAGGCATGAAGCATGGTGAGTAAACAATGAAGACATATATAGGTACATAATACGATCCTCAACTGAACAGTAAAAACAAGGTCCTCAAATACCGAAAACTTCCTCAAATGGAATATGTAATGGGCAACACCAAATCAACAGTCACATCTCATGTCAAGAAAACTCAGAAATATGCTGACTCCTTATCAAATATTTCGCACGATTCTGTCGAGGCGAGCGACCCGGTCCCATAATAGTAAAGGTATGAATTT
This sequence comes from Nicotiana otophora, assembly GCA_000715115.1. NCBI lineage: Eukaryota > Viridiplantae > Streptophyta > Magnoliopsida > Solanales > Solanaceae > Nicotiana > Nicotiana otophora. Next base: position 223,015 of record AWOL01S0007026.1, read on the forward strand.
ATGTTGTGGCGTACAGCTCGATCCTATAATAGTACTGCTTAGGCATTCAGCCCGATCCTATAAAAATCGTGTACATTGTCGAGGGTCGACCGACACGAACCATCGATGCATATCATAATTCTGTCGAGGCGAATGGCCCGATCCCATAATGATATTACTGAGACGTTTAGCCTGATCCCATAGGAATAGTGAAGACTTGACGAGTCACTAGCCCCGCTTAAGAATATATGCTTGAGTTGTAAAATTCAAGAGATTTTCGAACAAATACATACAACACAGGAGAAATCCGTAAAAGGAAGTTTCATCTCTATTGCTAATCAAGTGGCTCGCCAAATATCTAAAATCAAAATCTGATACATTATGCAAGTCTAGTCTCAGGCTAAATATGATAATTAAGGCATGTATAGGAAAGGATAACTCAAATAATACAATTAAATCATGGTGTGAGTCTAAATCTACCCGGACCTAATCAGGAATTCGAGCATATGCAGGGACACTCGTCACCTCATACGTTCATAGGGGGACATGTAGCACATAGCAAATATAAATCCTACGGAGTAGAATCCCTCTCGCAAGGTTAGACAAGAGACTTATCTTGCTCTGAAATCCGATAACCAGCTCCAACGCCTCTCTAACTCCTCAAACAAATGCTAAACGATCTGAAACTAATCAAACAACATGCAAACCAATCAAAATATACACCAATACTCATAATTTAACAATTTATAATAGTTCCCAACTCCGGTCGAAAAGTCAACAAAGTCAACCCTCGAGACCGCGTGCCCGGATTGCGAATATTTTTGAAGATAAAAATTACACATAATACCACTAACTCAAATATATGATTTATTTCTAATTTCATGTCCAATTTCGTGGTCAATATCCAAAAATACAAATTTTAGGTTTCTTTTCAAAATTCCCACAATTTCTATCAATTTTCAAGTTAACATCTATATATAATCCATGTATCTAAATTGCAACAAGTGGGAATAACATACCTCATAATAGATTATGAAAATGGCTCCTCCAAATCGCCCAAAAATCGCTCAAGCAAGAAAGAAATAAGTGAAAATGAGCCCAGTCTCGTCTTAAAATCAAGTCTGCACATGTCTTTCCACTTTGCGATCGCGGAAATAGCCTCACGATCACGAAGTCTAACCAGCCTTGCCCAAAAGTTTCTTATTCATGAACCCGAGGTCCATATCGCGATGTTCAGACAACCCAACATTGTCAGGACCTCAATTTCCCTCCATATGATGTTGTGATGGCACCTAGTCCCTAAGACTAGGTAAGCCTAACACTTACTGAATTAATAGAAGAACCATAAACTGATAAATATGAATTAGAAATCTTTATACACAACTTACAATCCCAAAACCGGTAGTACAAGTCATAAGCTCTACTTAGTTTGCTAGAAAGTCACTAAATACAACTGTTCGGAATAGAATTAAACAGTACAAGTACAATAACAGAAGGTGACTCTTAGGCCTACGAATCCGACGGCAGGTTTACCTTGAGTCTCCACGGTAGTGCTCGACCAGCTAGCTTATAATCAATAATAATCGAGGCACCTGGATCTTCACAAAATTGTGCAGAAGCGTAGTATGAGTACACCACAACAGTACCTAATAAGTCTCAAGACTAACCTCGGTGGAGTAGTGACGAGGGACAATCAAGACACCTACCGGACTAAACAACCTGAACAAGTGTGAAGGTGAACTAACAGAGAAACAATAGAAATATAAAGTTAAGCAGGATAAGGAATACAAAACAATACTTACAATGATACGCTAGTAACAACAATGTTTAACAGGAAGCAGTCAAGCAATAAAGTTGTAGAGTAAGTTGATCACAGTCTAAGTCCGGTGAAACCAAATAAAGGAAAACTAGCAACAACTCAATAAGAACAACCGCTTTCACACCAGATCTGTTCAGGCATTCATGAACCTAATCACTTGGCATCTTGTGCCCACATTACAACTCATAACCGCACGAACGACTCACGTGCCAATAAGATAATCCTCACACAGAAGGCAAGTAGACAAGAGTACGTATAATGGTCAATAACGTCAGGATTCATCTTCTAAAACCGATATGGGTGATTTAATTACGTGTATGCTTGTGCAAGTGTTCTACCACAATTCAAGTCATAAAATAAGAGTAGAGACAATGAATGGCACATAAGAAATAATCACCACAAAATATACTGTGTAATAAAGGCAGCAATTAAGTTGAAGCAACGACTATCACAATAAGATTAGCTACATAGAACTAAGAAAATAGTGCAACACAGAGGAAGACAATTAATAGTATGCTAAGAAGGCAACAATCAAAGATAAGTACAAAAGAATGGGGACATAACAACAAGAGCCCTATCGAGGTACCGCCTCGTAGTCTCTAATCATAAAATGAATCACAAACTTACCTTATATCAACGTGGGAGCCTTTACATTTAGTTTTTGAAAATTACTTTTTCCGAAATAGCATCCCGTGTTTTAGCCCACTTTATCACACCACATGGCTTCTAGTAGTTCCCCTACTAACCACGCATTTCAAGCCCACCTTATCTCACCGCATGTGTATCAAAACCCAGACTTTATACCACCACATGCGTATCAATAATAACAGCAGCACTGCAGAAACCTCGTGCAACATGATAACAACAGCATGGCAGAAACCTCGTGCAAACACAATAACAATAGCATGATAGAAACCTCGTGCAAACACAATAACAACAGCACGGCAGAAACCTCGTGCAAACAACATAACAATTATCTCAACAATAACACATATGCCAAAACTTAACAAACTCAACAAAATGACTTTCATAATATGTGCCCATATGTCACAATATTTCCACAACACAGTTTCAATATCACAACCACGCATAACCCTTGGCTTAACAACATCAAATAAAATAACAACAACAATAACAACGATAATAATACAAGAATACGAAAAGTAAATCAACTAAGGAACGTCAAAACACAAAGAAACAGAAGAACGGGCTCACAAAGAAAGACACAATAGGGAATACTGGTCTAAACAAGAATAGCTCAACAAGAAACAGATAATGTGTAGCAATAATTTCACAAAAGTATAATTCAACGATAGAGGGATAACATGAATCAATGATTCCAAATAAGGATAGGTCAACAATGATATGGGATAACAAAACTTCGTTTAGGGTTGAGTAATTGCGGAAAAGATATAACAAATTCAATTAAGGATAAGAAAATTATGGGTGAGATAATAATAACTTCAACTAATGATAGGCAATTACGGAAAAGATAATGATAACTTCAATCAAGGATAAATAATTACGGAAAGAATAGCATGGCAATAAAAGTGGCAACATCTTCAGTTAAGGCACATAAGAGTTTAATCGACAATAAGAGCAGAACATGAATCAATTAATTTCAAATAAGACACATAAGGGTGAATTCAGTAAATGGGGAATTTAACATGATAAAACAACTTCATATTTAATGGACATAAGAACCTAAGAGCTCTAAACGGTCAAATTTTCACAAAAAAGCCCGGGCACGTACTCGTCACCTTGTATACACGGCCTTCACATGACACAATTAGCACAAATGACTTGAATCCTAAGGGATAGTTCCCCGACACAAAGTTAGGCAAGATACTTACCTCAAAGAAGCTAGACTAATACTCTAAAATGACCTTCTCAAGACAACCTCTGGACGGCTCAAATCTAGCAAAATTAACTTCAATTTATAGTAAAACTCATAGAAAATAATTCTGGATAATAAAGTTTCAATCTTTAACAAAATCTAAAAAGTCAACCCAAAAGTCAACCCCCGAACCCGCACCTCGGAATCAGATAAAATTTATAAAACTCGAACACTCATTCAATGACGAGTTCAACCATACAAGAATTACCAAATTCTGATATCGAATCATCCTTCAAATCCTTATTTTACATTTTGAAGGATTTCTTAAATAAATCCCATTTTTCCTCAACTCAAAACACTAATTTAATAATAAAAATAAAGATGCAATCATGACGTATAATCAATTCTGAGTCTCTCTAGGGTCAGGCAAAAAGCGAAAAGGAGGAGACTGAAGTGTTCCTCTTTCGCGAGCACTGCCATGGCCTCTCCGGCCGGTGGCCATCCCCCTCCAATGACTGGTCAGCCTCCCCAAGTCTCCCCCACCAATCCTAACACCAATACACTCCAGTCGCGATGAACTCTCCAGCATGTGCGAACCCTAGTTCGAGCAGCATGGTGAATCCAATATCTCTTCGACGTGCAACAGTTGTGAATGGTCAGCCATTGGTGATGTTTTCAGAAGATGAGGTGGAGAGAATGAACGTAATAGAAGGCTTACAGTACGTTGTTATATATAATTTCTCATATGGATGGCCTGAGCTCCAAGAATTAAATTGAATTATCCCTGCTCAATGTGGGACTAAAGGTGAATGTAATGTGGGATTTCTTAGAGACAAGCATGTGTTGTTTAGATTGCCATTATGGAAAGATTTTAGAGATTTATGTCCAAAAGTGTGTATTATGTCAAAGCCAAAGTTGGTTATGAATATCAGTTGAGGACATTAATCTATGACGCAAAATTCAAAGTTGTAGAAGAAACTCCTAAGGTAATGGCGTGGATTTCCTTTTCAAATTTGTTACCTACATTCTTTGTCAAAGAGTGCCTATTTTCTATAGGATTCTGTCTTAGGGATGAGTATGGAGATGTAATATATGTTGTAGGTAGGGAGATTAATAAGGTTACAAATACTGAGGCAGAAACTTTGGCAATCTTGGAAACATTGAGGTATAGCGGGTTGCAACATCATCATCATGTTTGGCTTCAAACTGATTCAATGCTTCTTAAAATTATAGTTTATGGTTCATAGAATCCACCTTGGTATATTTTGGATCATGTGGAGGAGATTAAGAGTATGCTGTAAGGGTATAATAATAAGGTGTCACACATTTATAGGGAAGGAAACAAACTGGTTGATCATCTTGCCAACTATGCTCTGGATGTGGGCAGTTTTGAGTGTCATGGATTCTTGGAGTTGGATGTACAAGGAAGAAGGATTGTTAATGTTGATAAATCACAATATCCTTACTTGACGGTGAAAGTGGCAAATAATTAAGGAGGTAGGAGGAAAGGGCTAGTAGGTTATTGGATCCATCACTGGATCATCATGTTCAAATTCTTAGGGAAGAAACTACGGTGATCTTTTTTTCTACTAACCTTGTTTTCTTTTTTGCAGGAAATGCTATTGTACTCATGCCTTGCCTTTTACTACGAATTATTTGGTGGCATTAGCACTAAGTGCTCATTCCCTTGAAGGAGGAGCGATGGCAAGCACAAGCATGGGAAGGAAAGGCAACTGGAAAAAGGCTAAGGATAGGCCATTCAAGGTATTGGTTTTGGCGAATATTTCTGGGCAAAATGGATGCATTATGGAATTACATCTCAATGCAGCACCCTAATATAACATTTCATAATCCATATCATACAAAGGTCTCAACACGACTTAAAGGGACAGCACATGAAATTGGATGCAAAAATAGAGTAGTTGATGGCTCTTTTGGCGAAACATTTCGGGCACATTGGATACAATATGGGCTAAATCCTTGATACAGCACGCTAGTGGGACAACACAGGATGGAATTCATGCAAAGGTTTCAAGAGATAGTAGAGGGAGGTCACGCAAATATGAATGCAAACAAACTGCACTAGAACTTTTCTGGGCAGTGCACTTTCTCAAAAGACGAGAACAAGGAACATCAACTCCTCATTTCAAGAGGAATGCAAGGAAACAAAAAGCTCCTCCATCAGATTTCAATATAATATACATAGAGGAACACACATATCATGGAACACTTTTATGGAATAAAGGAAAATATGCACGAAACAATGGCACTGGCTAGTTTGGGAAGTGGACATGGCAGGAAACAATGCACACTAAGCTACTTTTTGTCACTTCAAAATGAGCAACTAGAATTCTGGACAGTTTTGCAAAAGGAAATTGGCTAATTGTGCAAGAAGCGGAGTTGGGCAGTGGTCATTATGGAATTGGGCTTTTTGTTGCAAGCAGCGGAAAAAACATTTGGACATTAAAACTAACAGGCCTCAAGGACTAGTTTTTATCTCTAATACCTACATTAGAACTCATGTAATATCATTGCTGAGTATCTCACTCAACTTTAATAATAGGATATATGTAGTTGGCAAAATTTATTTCTTTCATTTTGTAGGACTTCATGACACATTGTCTTTTATTTCTTTATAAATATAAAAAACTAGACTTAGGCATAATGCCTAGTGGATTTGCTAAAGGAAAAATAATAATAATAATAATAATAATAATAATAATAATAATAATAATAATCAATTCTGAGTGAAGAATACTTACCCCAAAGATTTGCTTGAAAAATCAACAAACAAAATGCTCAAATCTGAGGTCTACAACTCAAAATGTGATAAAAATGGTCAAACCCTCGAAATAGAGTTCTTATAACTTGCCCCAGTGATTCCTCTTATGCGATTGTAAAGGACTAAATGTTGCCCAGCACAAATAATGCTTCATGTTCAAGTCAAATACATCGCGAATGTGATGAATAAAGACAACAAACTACGCGAACCCACAAAGAGACTCGCGAATGTGATCAAGAAATGACCACCAGCGCCCAGCTCCACTACGCGAACGAGGTCATCTAATTGTATAAGCTTCGCGAACACGTGACCACGATCGCGTTCACGATGAACAAAATCCCTGAGCTCCAAGAAACCTTACGCGATCACGAAGAGCAACAGCAACACCATAAACCAGCAACGCAAAAGACTGAAGAAATGGCCTATAGACCATCCAAAACACACTTGAGACCCTTGAGACCCCGTCAAAACATGCCAACAAGTTCCATAACATAATGTGGACATGCTCGAGGCCTCAAATCACATAAAACAACGTCGAAACTACAAATTGTACCACGAATCGAACTTATAAATTTCCAAATCTTCTAACTTCTAAAACTCGCACCGAAACATATCAAATCAACCCGGAATGATGCCAAATTTTGCATGCAAGTTTCAAATGACAAAATGGAGCTAATCCAACTCTCGGTATCGCATTCTGACACTGATATCACCAAATTCGACTCTCTGTCAAACCTCTCAACCTTCCAAAACTTCAATTTTCTATTTTTTGTCGAAATGCTTCAAATTACCCTACGGACCTCCAAATCCAAATATGGACGCACGCCTAAGTCCAAAATTACTATACGTAGCTATTGGAATCATCAAAATGCCATTTCGGATTCATCTACACAAAAATCAAATTCCGGTGAAGTCTTACCGCTTAAGCTTCAAAAATAAGAATCCTTCTTCCAAATTGATCTCGAATCATCCGAAAACCGAACTCGACCACACATGCAAGCCATAAAACATAATACAAAGATTCTCGAGACCTAAATCTACCGAACGGGATGCTAATTCTAAAAATGACCAGCCAGGTCGTTATATCCTCCCCCTCTTAAACAAACATTCGTCCTCGAACGTGTCAAGAACTATTCCGAGGTCATCAAATTACTGAGTGAACTACCATACATACACTCGCGGGTGATCCCACATCACCCTAATCCACATAGGCCCGACAACACCATCCAAACTGAAAATTATCCGTTCCACCCACACAGGTAAACCTTAGAATCAAATTTCTCACCATCCAATCATTTCCAATAGACCCATTTCCTACATCAACACACAGTATTAGCCTCAAACAGATGCAACAACTTATGCATACGCCCACAATGTAGCACATTACACTTATGTCCATAACAATATTTTTATCATAATAGCTATCCATAATCAAACCCAGCACCGGCAATTAACCTCATATCCAGTAGAACCATGTTCCAAACCTTCACAACACTGACAAAAATGCAAGAAATGTGAAGACCTCATAACTACTCACCCGAATAAATAAGTCACATCTAACGCCACCGGAGCATACACCTCGCAAGCTAAAACCCGATAAGCACAATGCAAAAATGACCGAGTATACAAAGAAACACATGAAAGAACTATCAAACAAGCTCGACAGGCACCACTCCCTATCAGTATCATATTACGAATCAATTCCACAAGGGAGAATCAAGGTATATGAACTAATCACAAGGATCCTATCCTAATATGACTCCATCACGGCCCGCAGCCCGGGTCAAACATATCAAACCGCATGAAAATGCGAGGACCCCATCCTCAGCTCTGAATCACAAGTAAAATACACATCATTCCAATCGAAACCTTCCACTAATTCAATTTTGCCAACAAAATCACAACACATACTAAACTCATGCGACAGTAGAGCATCTAAACCACAAATTGTAACCAACCATCCAGAAATCACATCAAAACTACCGAAATGAGTAACCGAAAAAAATCACTTCTAGCACCATAGCTCTCAATAACGAAAAAAATAAAACAATAGACATGGGCTACCACCATAGAATCTCCCAGCAGGGGAAAACACATAAGCAAAGTACCAAATCACTAAACTCGCATATATGTGAAGTAACAAAGGAGGACTCACCCCGATAAGAAAAACCGAAACAAAATACGAATGATGCTCCTCTATAACAAATCGAAACCACACCTGTGCAATATCATCTGGTGCAGCGGCCTCAGCCCTACTAAAGAAATCACATCAATGGGCCAGGTCTCCCCCTCTTGGGTGCCCTCTACTCGCCCGACCTGCACCCCAAGCTAGCGGTGCAGGGATATCAGTAAATGGAGCAGAACTCATAGTATGAATACCCCGCTGACATATTTGTCCGGAATCTAGGACAATCTCTCACCATATGGACGGTATTTCCACACTCAAAGCAACCTCTCTGCTGACGTGGTTGTGGAAGCTATCCGGTACGGGTACCATAATACCCATGGGTACCTGAAACACTGTGTGATGCCTGAAGTGCAAACTGAACTGGCTGACACAAAAAACCTCTACCATGTCGTGCCATGCCTCCACAATAGGGACCAGTAGATCCTCCCAGTCTACGAGGCCTCTTAGCCTTCCTGTCCTCTCTCTCCTGACCCCGCATGCCCTACTACATGCTAAAACAAAACATTTGACTCCAATTTCCGAGCCATGTTGAACTGAATATCATGACTGAGCCCCCCCCCCCCCCCAAATTAACCTTCAGACTCACTCTCTGACTTTAGAAACCAAAGTAGGTGCATGTCTGGACAAATCGCTGAATATAACGGTATACTCTGACACTGACATAGTGCCCTAGCGCAACTGCTCAACTCTGTACACCACGTTTCCTGAAGGGTCTGGGGAACAAACTCTCTCAAGAACACCTCTGAAAACTAAGTCCATGAAATTAAAGTTGCATCAGACAGACTACCCAACTCATACGCTCGCCACCACTAATATGCTACTCCCTTAAGCTGCACCATAGTGAAAGCAACCCCACTCGTCTCTACAATACCCATACTACGGAGATTACGGTAGCACTCCTCTAGGAACCCATGCGCATCCTCTGAAACCAAACTACTAAAAGTATGAGGGTAATACTTCTTAAACCTCGCAAGTCTGAGTTGTTCTTCCTCAGATGCTGCCACCCTAACCATAGGCGGAACTAGAATAACAGGTTGTGTCGGCATGACACCTAGAACCTGACCAACGTGGACTCACTGCTCTGGAGTACGGGCAACGGGAGTCTGAGCACCTCCCCCAATCTATGAAGTAGCTGGGGCAACCGGAATCAACCCCGCCTGAGTCAATATACCAAACATGCTCAGGGACTGTGCTAAAGTCTCCTAAAGTCTTGGGGTAACAATAGGCGCCTCTAATACCTGTCCCTCACTCGGAGCTACTGGCGGCACCTCAACTGCTGCTCTGACAAGTACTCTAGTTGTAGCACATGTTCCTCCTCGGCCTCTGCCTCTTCCGCTCCCCCAGCTCCTAGCAATGTCGGCTTTGGGGGCAACGTCATCGGTAACTGCAGCTTATGTCATCACCATTTGTGAGAGAATAGAATGACAAAGGTATCAAACTCCAAGATCAATAAACTCGCATGATAGGAATGAAGGAAGTGCAATTGTCCTAATAGTCTCGTAACCTCTCGAAGATAAGTACAGACGTCTCTGTATCGATCCGCAAGACTCTACTAAACTCGCTTATGACTCGTAGCACCTATGAACCTAGGGCTATGATACCAACTTGTCATGACCCCAATTTTTCTCTGTAGAATGTCGTGGCAGCACCTAGTCCCTAAGACTAGGTAAACCTAATACTTACTGAATTAATAGAAGAATTCAACCATCAACTAATAAATATCAAATATAAATCTTTATACACAACTTACAATCCCAAATATGGTAGCACGAGTCATAAGCTCCACTGAGTTTGCTAGAAAGTCCCTAAATATAATTGTTCGGAATAGAATTAAATAGTACAAGAACAATAACGCGATGGTAGGTTTACCTTGAGTCTCCACAGTAGTGCTCGACCAGCTAGCTTATAATCAATAATAATCGAGGTACCTGGATCTTCACAAAATTGTGCAGAAGCGTAGTATGAGTACACCACAACAGTACCTAATAAGTCTCAAGACTAACCTCGGTGGAGTAGTGACGAGGAACAATCAAGACACCTACCGGACTAAACAACCTGAACAAGTGTAAAGGTGAACTAACAGAGAAACAATATTAATATAAAGTTAAGCAGGATAAGGAATACAAAACAATACTTGTAATGATACACTAGTAACAACAATGTTCAATAGGAAGCAGTCAGGTAATAATGTGGTAGAGTAAGCTGATCACAGTCTAAGTCCGGTGAAACCAAATAAAGGAAAACCAACAACAACTCAATAAGAACAATCATTTTCACACCTGATCTGTTCAGGCATATCCATGAGGTACTGAACCTCATAATCACAGCTCACGGGTCCCAATTCATGAACCCTAATCACTTGGCATCTTGTTCCCACATTACAACACATAACCTCACAGACGACTCACGTGCCAATAAAACAATCCTCACATAGAAAGCAAGTAGACAAGAGTTTGTATAATGTCCAATAACATCAGGATTCATCTTTTAAAATCGATATGGGTGATTTAATTACGTGTATGCTTGTGCAAGTGTTCCACCACAATTCAAGTCAACAAATTAGAGTAGAGACATGAATGGCACATAAGAAACAATCATCACGAAATATACAGTGTAATAAAGGCAGCAATGAAGTTGAAGCTACGAGTAGCACAATAAGATTATCTACATAGAACTAAGAAAATAGTGCAACACAGAGCAAGATAATTAATAGTATGCTAAGAAGACAACAATCAAATATAAGTACAAAATAATGGGGAAATAACAACAAGAGCCCTACCTAGGTACCGTCTCGTAGTCTCAAATCATAAAATGAATCACAAACATTCCTTATATCACCACGGGAGTCTTCACATTTTAGTTTTTGAAAATCATTTTCCTGAAATATCATCCTGTGTTTTAGTTTACCTTATCATACTGCATGGCATCTAGTGTTTCCCCTACTAGCCACGCCTTTCAAGCCCACCTTATCTCAATCCGTGCATTTTAACACCCAGACTTTGTACCACCACATGTGTATCAATAATAACAACAGCACGGCAGAAACCTCGTGCAACACGAAAACAACATTACAGCATAAACCTCATGCAAACCCAATAACAATAGTACGGTAGAAACCTCATGCAAACACAATAACAACAGCATGGAAGAAACCTCGTGCAAACAACATAACAATTATCTCAACAATAACACGTATGCCAAAACATAACAAACTCAGCAAAATGACTTTCACAATATGTGCCCATATGCCACAACATTTCCTCAAAATAGTATCAATATCCCAACCATGCATAGCCCTTGGCTCAATAACACCAAATACAATGTAACGACCCGATCGATAGTTATGAGTATTTGCACTTCGCTCGGTAGTTTGAGGGCATGAGTAGCTCCGTATGATATATTATGACTTGTGTGAATCGTCGGTTTTGGTTTTTAGGTGATTCGGAATTGATTTGGAAGAACAATTCTCAACTAGGAAGCTTTAAGTTGGAAGAGTTGACCAAGTTTGACTTTTGTGAATTTGATCTCGGAACTTAGTTTTGATGATTCCAATAGCTTTGTATGGTTATTTTGGACTTAGGAGCATGTTAAGAAAATTATTTGGAAGACGGTAGTTAAATTAGGCTTAAAATGGTTAAAATAGAAATTTAAGTTTGGAAGTTTGACCGGGGAGTTGACTTTTGATATCGGGGTCTGAATCCAGTTCTGAAAATTTTCATAGGTCCGTTATGTCATTTATGACTTGTGTGCAAAATTGAGGTCAATCGGACTTGATTTGATAGGTTTCGGCATCGAATGTAGAAGTTGAAATTTCTTAGTTTCGTTAAGCTTGAATTGGGGTATGAATTGTGGTTTAAGCGTTGTTTGATGTTATTTGAGGTTTCGACTAAGTTCGTATCATGTTTTAAGACTTGTTGGTATAATTGAATGGGGTCCCGAGGGGCTCGGGTGTGTTTTGGATCACTGGTTGAAAAACTAGTTAAGTTAAGGGTTTGGAGTTTGATCATGGTCAATATCGGGTCAAGATGACCTCTTTTCGGTGTTTTGAGTGCGTGAGAAGGTTTGTAGCGTGTTTTATGATTGAAACGCATATATGGTTTGTGTCTGGGAGGTTCCGAATGGGTTTTGGGTGCTAAAACGACAATTCTTTAGTTGTTGATTTTCTGGTGTAAAATAATTACGAAAATATCATTTGTTTATCCCTTAAATTTTCAGATTTCATTTAAATCTTCAAAACATCATATCTCCCTCATTTTAAAGCCAAATTGGAGTGATTCAAAAGCCTAACTAGACTGAACTTTCACAAGGAATCTATTGGAGGTATCAAAACAGAGTTTCGAGATTGTTTGGAATACGAAACGAGGCAGAACAGCTGGGCAAAAAAAATATTTAATTTTGAGGGTTTGTTCATTTTCTATTTTTGACGAATTGGAGCTCGGGAAGAGGCGATTTTCGAGATATTTTCAAGAAAAACAATGGGGTAAGTGTTCTTAACTCAATATTGGTCAAAGTACCTGAATCCATGGTTGTGTTTAACATTTAATTGGTGAATCAAGTTGGAAAATTTAGAAAACCCTCTTAGTACTATAGCACGTGAGTTGTCTGTGCAGATTATAGTGCTTGGGCTGAAGGAGCCCCTTCAGAGTCTGTACACACCCCCAGTGAGCGCAGATACCTACTGAGTGCGAGTGTTGACTGCCGAGCAATTGGGAGGATTGAGTGACTGTGAGGACTGAGTGACTGGGAGGACTTAGTGAATTGATACTTTGAGAGTATGCATATGGTTTTATTACTGAGTTGCATCGCATTGACATGCACACTTGACATACAGGCATAGAGATACATTTTTCCTCATATTGTATGATATTGTGTCATTCATGACTTCACATACTCATTGACATGTAGGCATAGAGATGTATTTTCCTCATGCCATTTGAAAATGAAACATCCTATCTGTTGTTGAAACGTTTTTGGGAAAAATCACAGTTTTACAAAACGTACTCATATTTTTGTAATTTGGGTCAAAGGTTCGGGTTTTCACTGATATACTTGAAAAGCGGGCCTTTTTTCTGGAACTGTGAATGAGCTGAGCATTTTATCTCTGAGTTACTTCTTTTATTACTTCTATTATGTGGTTATGAACTGTTGATGGCTATTGGTATTGGACCCTGACCTTTGTTTCAGCTCGTCACTACTTTCAACCTAAGGTTAGGTTTATTACTTATTGAGTAGATGGGGTCGGTTGTACTCATACTACACTTCTGCACCTTGCGTGCAGATATCGGATGTTGATGTTGTTGTGATCGATGGGAGCTAAATTTGAAGATGTACATGTCTTCTGGTCATAGTTGCCTCTTGTTCATGGTAGCCTTAGATTTATAAAGAAAATATGTTTATGTACATTTCGAGCAGATGATGTATTTATTTCATACCAGCTTGTAAATTCTAATCTTAGAAGCTCATGATTTGTACTACCAGTCCTTGGGGAGAGTATTAGAGTTAGTTAAATATTATTGGAATTGGATAGGTATTAGTTGGATTACCTAGCGAGTTGGGTTAGGTGTCATCCGGACTAGTTGGATTTTGGGTCATGACAAGGTGGTATCAAAGCTCTAGATTCATAGGTTCTACAAGTCATGAGCAAGTGTCTAGTAGAGTCTTGTGGATCGGTATGATGACGTTCATACTTATCTTCGAGAGGCTACAGGGCAATTAGGATAATTTTCCATCTTTCTTTCCTTATCGTGCGGAATTGATTCAGCTTGAAACATAACTCTTTGAATTCATTTCATGCATTCGTGTGCGCATGTGAGCGCTCGGTATTAGTTGTGCATCGCCGGCTTGTGATTCCATGAACAAGGTTCGAAATGTATTCTGTGTTTTGGTGATGGGACAATCTGGAGGACTTAAGGCCAGGTTTGGACCGTAGCTTAGACTCGGTAGCTTTAGTTGTAACTTGTACATTTGGACTCATATGTCCGGTAGTGTCCCTATGAGTAGAGCTTGTGGCTCGATGAGCGATTGATTGGCTATACGATAAGTATGATGTGATTACGGGATGTGTTAAGATGGTTTGAATGTGATGAGAAGTGTTTCCTTGGAATGTAAAGAGGGCCATTGGGTGCTTGATTTTCATTTGATGTGACGTATGGTCTCGAATTATGAGTGTATTGAAGGATCTGTCATGCAATTTAATTGTGGAACAAATTAGATTTTCATGTTGTGTTGATGAGTTCAAACTCAAAAAAATTAAGTTATTGCATAGCAATTGTGGCTGCGAAAGGGTATAACAAGGTGCCAATTCGAGGCTAAACAAGCGGGTTATCTCCTGCAGAGTAATCTACGTATGTGTGTTCCTTAGAATGTTGAGTGGAGAGTTTCTTTTCTACCAGCGGGGCGTATGTGTTGAGATTTGAATTTGAATATGGTTGAGAAAGTTGACTTGACTGTCGCGAGAATGAAGGCAAGCTTAGCAGGGGAATTGAGGTACTTTATGGTTTGTGTTACCTGAGCTTGTGAAGAATTTTCGTTGAATTGACAGCGGGATTATGACAATAGTAGAGTATGGGTATGGTGAGTTATCAAATGTTTGGTTATATGTCTTTGAGCTAAGTGGGGGAGCATGCTATTGACAATTCAATTTTATGATTATATGTTAAATTTTAGTTTTGGTCTGAGGCATACATGTGGATTTGTTATGACCTGCAGAGGTTGATATCGAGGATGCCTCGAGTGACGAAATTCCTGGATACGGGTTATATTGCACTTTATGAGTATATGAAAATCATGGGATGATTGAGTTGTTATTTGTGAAGGATGTAGTGCGCATGAAGTATGAATTTGATTGGTGGTGTCAAGGTGGAGTTACTTCTTTGGGTGTTGTTGTACTAAGGGGGCATGTATCTTTTGGCCCATTTGGGCGGTGCAATTTGGATTTGAGAAAAGTGGGTGACTCTCGAGAAAGTTCTATTGGATTCAAAAATGTATAGGTGGCAATTGAAAATTTTTTGAATTCGCATATCGCTAGAATCGGTTATTTACATTGAATGGTATCGGGACTTGCGGTAATTCTGTATGACTATGGATTCTATATTTCAGTATAAGAAAGGAAAGAGGAATAGTTTTAAATTCACATAAGGTCTTCCAGAGTGGTGTCTCGGTTGTGGTATTTATTGGGTGGTTAAGAAGAATACAACGGCTTATGGGCCTTAGGGCGGTGTAGTTTTATGTTAGGGTGTCTTGTAGTGAGCTTTGGGTAAGGATCGTTGTGTTCTCACAAGAAGAAGTGTCAACTTGAGGGTAATTCAGAAGAAACTTGGAGGAAATATGACAACTGGGTAATAGGCTAGACCAGTATGGTAATGGTATGTTCGGCTCTTTTGGGTGATTATGATGTGGTGATGCTCTACAGATGTTTTGGTGGCAATACTCTCGAATTTGGCAACCTGTGTGGCTTGGTCGAGTTAGAGGAATTCAGTTCTTTTAGCTTGGTTATGTGCAAATAGGTTTTGAAGAGTTCTCGATGGTTTCTATCACGATTTAAGATGGATATGTCCTACCAGCGTGAGGAATATGTTGTGTATTGTGATTTCCTCCTGTATGGGAGCAAATAAAAAGTTTCTAACTAACCGGGTATGTATTTTTGCTTGTGACTCAGAGTGTTAATGAGGATCTCGTGTTCTCGTAGGATGGTCTAATAGAGGCGGTGAGTGGAGTGAGATTGGGATTGCATGTGCAAGTATACGATTCAATTTCAAAAAAGAGGTAATGAGTTTATGGAGAACAAACAATTTCTAATATTGGCACTTGTGGTATTACCCGAGCAGAGTGTACATTCAAAAAAAAGGGCACATTGTGTTTTGCACCTATAGATGTTTCATGGGTATTGCAGTATTCGCGTGATTGATAGACTGCGATATTCAAATTATTGCTATATGGCACGGTAGAATTATAAAAGTATTCATCGTGGGATGAACGTGTATGAGAGATGTGTTAGGCATTCGGGCGGTGGAGTTGGGAGCAGATATGGTGTTTCGTATGTCTTGGTCCTATTATGTGTGATGGGTTCATAGCATTGCGTTGTGGTGGTACTTGTTGAGCTTGCAGGGTGGTTCTCTCATTTGAGTCATTTTTCCCGATTGAGTACATTTGAATTGTTACTTGTTGGTGCACATATTGCACGGTTGTGACTTTAGGTTGTATTGGTGTGGCATGTCAATATAATAGTTATGTTTGATGAGATAAGGTCATTGGACCTAGAATGGATACTATCGGATTTGATTTCGGTATGTTTGGAAGAATAACATCGAAAGTCGGCTTAGGACTTGGCTTTGGTTCCCGTCGGACGAGAGAGAGCTTCATGACTTGTTGATCTGATGAGTGGTTAAGAGTTTCTGCGTGTTTCTTTCATCATCGGCAGTGTACAAAGGTTCAGAACAAGTTTTTAGTTGATATGAGGTTCGTTACAGATGTCGAGTTAGTTATCGAGCAGCTATTGCGGTCAAAAGTTATTGCTATGAGTATTTGAGTTATGTGGTATATCATGTTATTGTGTCTCGGGTTATGGTTATGGCTCTGTGCAACTTGTTCAGACTTAGACAGTGTGTAGATGTGAGATTCGGATCTTGTAGAAAATTTCGGATGTGGAAAATTGGATTCTTGGGTTTACGGGCTAAGGTTGAAGTAATGATCTTCAGTATGTTGTGTTGTCGGGCCTATATGGAATAGGGTGACGTGGGATCACCCCCGGGTATGGGCATGGTAAGGTTACACGGTGATCTGGCGGCTTAAGAACAACTCTTGGCACGTTCGAGGACGAATGTATGTTTAAGTGGGGAAAGATGTAATGACCCGACCGATCGTTTTGAGCATTTTCACTTTGCTCAGTAGTTTGAGGGCATGAGTAGCTCCGTATGATGTATTATGACTTGTGTGAATCGTCGGTTTTGGTTTTCAAGTTATTCGGAATTAATTTGGAAGAACGATTCTCAACTAGGAAGCTTTAAGTTGGAAGAGTTGACCAAGTACGACTTTTGTGAATTTGACCTTGAAATGGAGTTTTGATGATTTCAATAGCTCCGTATAGTGATTTTGGACTTAGAAGCGTCTTCGGAAAATTATTTGGAAGTCCGTAGTTAAATTAAGCTTGAAATAGCTAAAACAGAAATTTAAGTTTGGAAGTTTGACCGGGGAGTTGACTTTTTTATATTGGGGTTAGAATCCAGTTCTGAAAATTTTTATAGGTCTGTTATGTCATTTATGACTTGTGTGCAAAATTTGAGGTCAATCGGACTTGATTTGATAGGTTTCGGCATCGAATGTAGAAGTTTGAATTTCTTAGTTTCGTAAAGCTTGAATTGGGGTATGATTAGCATTGTTTGATGTGATTTGAGGTTTCGACTAAGTTCGTATCGCATTTTAAGACTTGTTGGTATGATTGAATGGGGTCCGGAGGGGCTCGGGTGTGTTTTGGATCACTAGTTGAGAAACTAGTTAAGTTAAGTATTTGGAGTTTGACCATGGTCAATATCGGATCAAGATGACCTCTTTTCGGTGCGCGAGCAGGTTCGTAGCATATTTTATGATTGAAACGCATATATAGTTTGTGTTTGGGAGGTCCGAATGAGTTTTGGGTGCTAAAACGAAAATTCTTTCGTTGCTGATTTTCTGGTGTAAAATAATTACGAAAATATCTTTTTTTTAATCCCTTAAATTTCCAGATTTCATTTAAATCTTCAAAACATCATATCCCCCTCATTGTAAGGCCAAATTGGGTGATTCAAAAGCCTAACTTGACTGAAAATTTACAACGAATCTATTGGAGGCATTAAAAGTGAGTTTCGGGATTGTTTGGAACATGAAACGAGGCAGAATATTTGGGCAAAGAATATTTAATATTGAGAGTTTGTTCATTTTCTATTTTTGACAAATTGGAGATCGGGAAGAGGCGATTTTCGGGATATTTTCAAGGAAAACAATGGGGTAAGTGTTCTTAACTCAGTATTGGTCAAAGTACCCAAATCAATGGTTGTTTTTAATATTTAATTGTTGAATTAAATTGAAAATTTAGAAAACCCTCTTAGTTTAATTTGAGGATTTGAGGGTCGAGTTGATGTAGTAATTTGGTAAAGTTGGTATGGTTGGACTCGTGGTTGAATGGGCGTTCATATTTTATAACTTTTGTCGGGTTCTGGGATGTGGGCCCCATAGGCAATTATTTATTGTAATTTTGGATTTGTTTAAGGAAAATTAGTATTTTGATATGGAATTAATTCCTATAATTTGTGTTGACTGAATCAAATTAATTGTGGCTAGATTCGAGCCGTTCAGAAGTTGATACTCGCAGAATAGAATTTCTGAAGCATTGTTTAGCTTGCTCGACATTGGATTCGGCTTGTTCGAGGTAAGTAACATCTTTAATCTTGGATCTGAGGGTATGAACCCTGATTATACATGTTATGTGAATTGTTTGGAGGTGACGCACATGCTAGGTGATGGGCGTGCACCGTAGAAATTGAGACTCAGTTGATTTCGTAGAGTTGTTTAGTCAATTAACTTGTATTATTCCATGTATTTTTATGTGTTAGAGAAATTGAGCTATGACTCATGTTAAAAATCATGCTTAAGCAAATATTGGTATTATTGAGACCCATTGAGGTCATTTCTACTATCGAATTATATGTTTAAATTGTAATTTCATACTCAGTCATATTCATTCATTGCATATCATATCTCAGTCTCTGATGTTATTTATTGATACATCATATCATCATTTTGGGCTAGTTTCATGCCATTGTGAGCCCGAGAGACTGGAGAGATTGATGACTGAGTGAGGCCGAGGGCATGATTGTGAGGATAATTATGGTAACGGGTTGCATGCCACAGCAGGCCAGATTGGCTTATTATAGCACGTGAGTTATTCGTGCAGCACGTGAGTTGTTCGTGTAGCACGTGAGTTATCCATGCGGAACCAGATATTGATACTATAGTACGTGAGTTGTCCGTGCGGATCCAGATATTGATATTATAGCATGTAAGTTGTTCGTGCAGATTATAGCGCTTGGGCTGAAGGAGCCCCTCCGGAGTCTGTACACACCCCCAGTGAGCACAAGTACCTACTGAGTGCGAGTGTCGAGTGCCGAGTGATTGGGAGGATTGAGTGACTGTGAGGACTGAGTGACTAGGGGGACTAAGTGAATTGATACTCTGAGAGTATGCATATGGTTTTATTACTGAATTGCATCGCATTGACATGCACACTTGACATACAGGCATAGATATACATTTTTCCTTATGTTGTATGATATTGCGTCATTCATGACTTCACATACTCATTGACATGTAGGCATAAAGATGTATTTTCCTCATGCCATTTGAAAATGAAACATCCTATCTGTTGTTGAAATGTTTTTGGGAAAAATCACGGTTTTACAAAGCGTACTCATATTTTGGTGATTTCGGTAAAAGATTCGAGTTTTCACTGATATATTTGAAAAGCAGGCCTATTTTTCTGGAACTGTGAACAAGCTGAGTATTTTATCTCTGAGCTACTTCTTTTATTACTTCTATTATGTTGTTATGAACTGTTATTGGATATTGGTGTTGGACCCTGACCTTTGTTCCAGCTCGTCACTACTTTCAACTTAAGGTTAGGTTTGTTACTTATTGAGTACATGGGTTCGGTTGTACTCATACTACACTTCTACACCTTGTGTGCAGATATTGGATGCTAATGTTGCTGTGATCGACGGGAGTTGAATTTGAAGATGTACCTGCGTTCTGGTCATAGCTGCCTTTTGTTCATGGTAGCCTTAGATTTATAAAAACAATCTGCTTATGTATATTTCGAACAGATGATGTATTTATTTCATACTAGCTTATAAATTCTAATCTTACAAACTCATGATTTGTACTACCAGTTCTTAGGGAGTGTGTTAGAGTCGGTTAAATATTATTGGAATTGGATATGTATTAGTTGGCTTACCTAGCGGGTTAGGTTAGGTGTCATCACGACTAGTTGAATTTTGGGTCGTGACATAAAACAACAACATTGAAAATAATATGAGAATACGACAAGTAAATCAACTCAGGAACTTCAAAACACAAAGAAACGGAATAACGAGCTCACAAAGAAAGACATAACAGGGGATAGTGGTCTAAACAAGAATAGCTCAACAAAGAATAGATAGTGTGTAGCCATAATTCCACAAAAGTACAATTCAACGATAGGAGGGATAACATAAATCAATGATTCCAAATCAGGATAAGTCAACAATGATAAGGGATAACAAAACTTCGTTTAGGGTTGAGAAATTACGGAAATGATACAACAAATTCAATTAAGGATAAGCAAATTATAGGTGAGATAATAATAACTTCAACTAATGATAGGCAATTACGGAAAGATAATGATAACTTCAATCAAGGATAAACAATTACAGAAATGATAGCATGGCAATAAAAGAGGCAACAACTGCAGTTAAGGCACATAAGAGTTTAATTGAAAATAAGGGTAGAACATACAACAACAACAACAACAACAACCCAGTAGAATCCCATTAATGGGGTCTGGGGAGGGTAGTATGTACGCAGACCTTACCCCTACCCCGAAGGAGTAGAGAGGCTGTTTCCGAAAGACCCTCGGCTTAAAAAAATAATAATAATAATAATAATAATAATAAAAAATAAAAAAATAAAAAAATAAAAAATAGCAATACCATGGAATTCATAATAAAGATGCAAAGCAAAGGGAGAGGTTATATAAAGGGAAGGGAGACAATATTAGTACCGCCACAACAATCATAAGAAAGATAAGAGCACAGTAAAATTCAGAGGAAAGAACATGAAGCAATTAATTCCAAATAAGACACGTAAGGGTGAACTCAGTAAATGAGGAATTTAACATGACAAAACAACTTCATATTTAATGGACATAATAACCTAAGAGCCCTAAACGATCAAATTTCCACAAATAAGTACGGGCATGTACTCGCCACCTCGCATATACGGTCTTCACATGACACAATTAGCACAAATGACTCGAATCCTAAGATGTAGTTCCCCCACATAAAGTTAGACAAGATACTTACCTTAAAGAAGCTAGACCGATACTCTAAAATGACCTTCTCGAGTGAACAACCTCCGAACGGCTCAAATCTAGCCAAAATAACTTCAGTTCATAATAAAACTTATAGCAAACAATTCCGGATAATAAAGCTTCAATCTTTAAAAAAAACTAAAAAGTCTACTCAAAAGTCAACCCTCGGGCTCGCACCTCGGAACCCGATAAAATTTATAAACCCCGAACACACATTTGATGACGAGTTCAACCATACAAAAATTACAAAATTCCGATATCGAATCGCTCTTCAAATCCTCATTTTACATTTTGAAATATTTCTTCAAATATTCCCATTTTTCTCAACTCAAAACACTAATTTAATGATAAAACTAAAGATGAAATCATGAAATATAATCAATTCCGAGTGAAGAACACGTACCCCAAAGATTTTCTTGAAAAACTCATGAATAATCGCTCAAATCTGAGGTCTACAACACAAAATGTAATAAAAATGGCCAAACCCTCGAAATAGAGTTCTTATAATCTGCCCCGGTGATTCCTCTTACGCGATCGCGGAACATTCCTCGCGATCGCGAAGAACTAAATGTTTCCCAGCACAAATAACGATTTGTGTTCACATCAAATACATCGCGAACGCAATGAATAAAGACAACAAACTACGCGAACACACAAAGACACTCGCGAACGCAATGGAGAAATGACCACCAACGCCCAGCTCCACTACGTGAATGTGGACATCTGACTGCATAAGCTTCGCGAACGCGTGACCACGATCGCGTTCGCGATGAAAAAAATCCCTGAGCTCAAATAAAACTTACGCGATCGGGTCTTCATCTTCGCGAACACGAAGAGCAATAGCAACACCAGAAACCAACAACTCAAAAGACTGAAGAAATGGCCCGTAGCCCATCCGAAATACACCCGAGGCCCTCGGGACCCCGTCGAAACATGCCAACAAGTTCCTTAACATAACACGAACCTGCTCGAGGCCTCAAATCATATCAAACAATGTCAAAACTACAAATCGCACCACGAATCGAACTTATAAATTTCCAAATCTTCTAACTTCTAAAACTCGCGCCGAAACATATCAAATCAACTCGGAATGACACCAAATTTTGCATGCGAGTTCCAAATGACATAATAGAGCTAATCTAATTCTCGGAATTATATTCCGACCTCAATATCACCAAAGTCAACTCTCGGTCAAACCCTTTCAACCTTATAAAACTTTAATTTTCACTGAAATGCTTCAAATTACTATGGACCTCCAAATCCAAATCTGGATGCATCCCTACGTCCAAAATTACCATACAAAGCTATTGGAACCATCAATATGTCATTTCGGATTCGTCTACACAAAAGTCAAATTCCGATCAACTTTTACTGCTTAAGCTTCAAAAACAAGAATCCTTCTTCCAAATTGACCCTGAACCATCCGAAAACCGAACTCGGCCACACACGCAAGTCATAACACATAATACAAAGTTTCTTGAGACCTAGCCTCCGAACAGGACGCTAATTCTCAAAACAACTGATCAGGTCGTTACAAACCTACGCGAACGCGAGCCAAGCTCCGCGAACGCGAAGGCCAATCTTCCAGCCCAGTAAATGTCTCTTATGTGATCGCGAGATCCCTTCCACAATCGCGTAGAACAACTCTCCCACAACCGACCATCCTCAATAACCCATCGCGTTCGCGACTCCCCCCACGAACGAGAAGAACATCCTGGTCAAGCTCTGCGATCGCGACACCCTTTACGCGATCACGAAGAACAAAATTTTCACTAGTCCACTTAACTCTCTGCGATCATGTCCCTAAGTCCGAGATCTTGATGCATACCAAACACACCAGAAACCAGCAGCTGCAAGACATTGAGAAATGGTCTGAAATCATCCCGAAACATACTCGAGACCCCGGGACCCCGTCCAATCATACCAATAAGTCCCAATACATCATCCAAACTTATCCAAAGGCTCGAAATGTAACTAATAACATCAAAACCACGAATCGGTGATCAAAATCCTTCTTTTAACTTTCCAACCTTCAAACTTCATCGAATGCATCCGAATCACACTTAAACATTCCGGAATGACACCAAATTTTACGTACAAGTCATAAATCACAATACGAACCTATTTCAAGGTTCCTAAACCTGAACAGACATCGATACCACCAAAGTCCACTTCAAATCAAACTTAGAAAATCCTAAAACCTTCAAAATGCCAACTTTCCACAATAAGCGCCGAAATGCTCCTGGTCCACCCCAAAATTTGATCCGAACATACGTCCAAGTCCAAAATTATTATACGAACCTAGTGGAACCTTTAAATCCCAATTTCGAAGGAGTTTACTCAAAGGTCAAACCTTTGTCAACTCTTTCAACTTAAAACTTCCGAATTGTGAATTATTCTTCCAAATCAACTCTGAATTCACTAAAATCGAAACCACCCACGCGTGCAAGTCATAACATAAAGTGAATCTGCTCAAGGTCTCAAACCGCTGAATGACGTGCTAGAGCTCAAAATGACCGGTCGGGTCGTTACATATCAGTTTAGTTTCAATTTGTTTTTGTTCTTTTTTCTTTTTTTGTTTTTCTCTCTTTTGGGGTTTATTAGTAAAGCAAACTACCTTTTGGTATGCCTATATGTTGTTTTGGGGGTGGGGGTGAGGGTGGGGGCACATGCTAGCGCTAATCCAACAATGAGTTAATATTTGTTTTTCTGGCAACAATGAGTTAATTGGCACTATATAATTTTGCTTTTTTCCATTTTAAGCCTCCGCGATCATAATTTACAAGAAGTATAATAAATGAGTTTAATAATTTTTTTTATGGTATATATAACTTAAACTCATAATAAATATCTAGAAAGAATTCTTGAGCAGTAGCTAAAATGTCTGTCAGTTACATTAATTAGTTCAATAAAAGTATCTCCCTTTGCGTGACTAAATCAACCCTCCACTTGCCGCAACCTTCAAATATGATTAGGAGATCACTGACCTAAAACTATTGTTAAGGTTGGATTATTATAAGTGATTAGCTTACTTTGGAAGTACTCAATATTTGAATTAACCTGTCTCCCACTTGAATATTATGGATTGGTAGAATAGATGGATCATAAGTTGGCTGTATTTCAAAAGTTATTATTCTTCTTCCATCTCAATTTAATTATATGATGAGAATCTAGAATATTTCTGAGGTTGTTGTCTCGGATTGTATATTTCCTAAAAATCAATACCTAAACTTTAACCATGTTTTATAGCCTTTTTCAAATCAAGTTTTTGGCAACGACGCCAAAAACTTGTTGCGGTCAAACGCACATGCAAGTATACGCGGTTGTCAAGTAATAAAGTAATAAGATAGAGTATCGAACTCACAAGAACTTGTTATTAATTATTAACTAGATTAAACTATTCTAATTATCTAAACAAGGATTAAATCTAGAATTATTTGACTCTAAACTAATTAAAATAAAGGAAAAATAAATAGTGAACTCTAAACAAAGGAAAAACATATTTTTGTGTTATCAATGTAATAAAAACGATCTAGGGTTATGGGTTATCTAACACTCGTATTGTATTCTTAAATTGAATTGGCTAATTAATTCATCTAGTTTATTACTCGACGGGGTTAATATTGCTCATAAAAATCTGCCAATCTCTTACTCGCTTATTCAAGCTAACCTAATGCCTATATGTCTATAAAGTTAACAAGAATGCATTCGTAATTCATGTATAATAACCAATCTAAGCAAGGCAATTAACATATGTCTATCCTAACCGTGAATCTATTCCTAGATGTGTGGGGTTCAAGAACTTGCTCTACTCAATCCTATATGCAATCTTTACTTCCCACTTTCGAGTTCAATTCTAGATTTATAGATAATATTCAATTGGTGATCAAGCAATTAAGAAATATAGGGCAGGATTAAATAAATAATCTTATATGATAAATCAAGAAATCAAAATCAATATTCAAATAACAATATTCATCAAAGAACCACTATCCTAGAACATGAAGTTTAGCTCCATATAGATTTGCTATCAAAATAACAAATCATCCAAAGAAACTTTAAAATTACTAAATATAGCGGAAGAAAGAATTTGATGAATTTCGACCTCCACGGTGGCTCGTGCTCTCAGATAGTCGAATTCCCCTCTCAAAAACGTCCACCCTCCTTCTTAGACTTGTTTAGGAAGTATTTATAGGCTAAGATCGAAGTCTCCAAGTCCAAAACTGAGTAGAAAATAATCTATTTGCGTACTTGGAGACCAGGCCATAAGTCATGCGGGGCCTGGTCTGTAGCTCGCCATAAGCCAAGTGAGGCCAAGCCTGGGGCCAGTTGGGACCTCGCCTTAAGCCAGGCTAGGTGAGGCCTGGAGCGACGTGCCTTTGCCATGCTCCGATTTTATCCTTTTCGTGCTCTTTTCTTGTATCAATATCTTTTTGTGTAACTTTCATTCTTTTATGCATTCCAATGATCCTACATGTAAAAATAACTCAATTACTTAAACATCGCATAATTAATCATAAAACTACCCAAAACATAAGGTAAGCAATACACTAAAAATATACATTTATAGTCAAACATCAATTGCATAGTCCAAAAGCAAAATAACATAAAACTTAGATAATGTACAAAATAAATTTAATAAAAAGGACCAAAATAGGTATAGCGATGTATACCATGAGGTATATAAATTTGGAACCACGGACGAGGTAAACGAATGTGAAGGGATTTTTACTTTCATATACACTATTTGAAACCTTATTACCCTCCCTACTCAAGTTTCAATTTAATTATATGGTCATATACAATTTACCAATTATATACAAATAAGTTTTAAGTGAGTATCCCTTTATATTAGAAATTGAATAAGGAATATCAGTTATTTCCTTATCCCTTTATACTTGTCCACCCTCTCTCTTCGTGTCTCTCTATGCTTTTCCAGTGTACCCATCGTCTAGCTTTCTTTCCAGTAGTGGGATCTTAATAAAAGAATATGATTTCTGGCAGTGGAACTTTCGCATTTAATTGGTTATTATAAAATTTAGAGTTCACAGAACAAATATTGCAACTCAAAAGTGCAGATTACAAACATTAAAAAGAATTACTAAATTCAAGACGAAGATATTGCAGTAATTTATAAATGGATTTCTTGTTGTATATATTTTTAATGGAATTCATCAATAGATTTTAATCGTTTTAACTTAGCAATTTTCTTTCATGTTGCACAATTGGTGTTCAAATTAAAATTGTCAATCAATAACTTTTGAAGGTGTTTGAATCTTCACCATTGATAGCCATTAAAAAGGTTTGAAGCTTTGAATTCGAATTTGGGTTTTTAAAAATCATTATTTGTTTGGATTGGGTGTTGTTGCAAACAATTGAAAATATTGTTTGGAGTTTATATCTCAATTTTGAAGGTGTTTGGTGACGATTAGACTTGATTTTGGCTGAATATCAGATTGAAACAAGAAGAAGAAGAAGCAGAAGAAGAAGAAGAAGAAGAAGAAGAAGAAGAAGAAGAAGAAGAAGAAGAAGAAGACATGACATACAATATACTTACAAAATTGTAGTAAAGTTGTAGTATAATTATATGTAAATTGTATTTTATTGTAGTTATATATATTTTTATTTGAATGTTGTTTGAAAGTTGAACAATAGTTGTATAATGTATGAATCGTTGTATAAAATTTGTATTTAAGTTATCAATACAATATGAATCGTTATAACTTTTTACATAAAGTTATTGATATGTATCAAAATTATAGTAAGAGAGTAAGTTTTGATTGGAATTTTAGAGAAGAAGAAGCACACACCACAAACAAAAATATATACAAATCAGATACAAAATATATACAAAGACATATTGTATAAAATTTGTATTTAAGTTGTATGATATTGTAATTATATATAATTGGTTAGAAATAATATATAAATATTATAGATAAGTTATAAATAAGTTGTATAATATATAATTAGTTGTATGAATGTTGTTTTTACTATGTATAAATCAGATACAAAATATATAAAAGACATATTGTATAAAATTTGTATAAAATTTATATTTAAGTTGTATGTTTTTGTAATTGTATTTAACTGGGTAGAAATAATGTATAAAAGTCATAGATAAGTTGTAAATAAGTTGTATAATATATAATTAGTTGTATGAATGTTGTTTTTACTATGTATAAATCAGATACAAAATATATAAAAAATTATTTGTATAAAATTTGTATAAAATTTATATTTAAGTTGTATGTTTTTGTAATTGTATTTAACTGGGTAGAAATAATGTATAAAAGTCATAGATAAGTTGTAAATAAGTTGTATAATATATAATTACTATGTATAAATCAAATGCAAAATATACAAAAGACATATTGTATAAAATATGTATAAAAATTATATTTAAGTTGTATGATATTGTAGTAGTATTTAAGCACATACCATAGTTGTATAATAAGGTTTCAAATTAGACACCACAGATATGTCGATTATGATGAGAAACATCATACGGAGAAACTACTAAGCGCAGAAAATTGCGGTTGGAGTTACTGGCCGGGGTGGTTGTTATGGCGTATTGGATCAATCCTTATATATTGTATTCCGTATATATTTAGTCGGTATATGTAATTATATAGGAGCAGTACCGAACCAATAGGTTTTGGTCTAAATTCTATATATTCATTGAATATGTGCAAATTTGGAACCCTATAATTTCAAATCGAGACTCTATTTACTACAATCTGATTCAGCTTCACAAAAAGCGACGAATTAGAAAAGTGCTTTGAAGTAGTAAGTATGGTATGGGTGATGAGGCCACCATCCAGGAAATTAAAGCAGGAATGAACACAAACAACATAAATAGTGTCAAATGAAATATTTCAAGGTTGAAACTCTTGTTATGATAATTCTATTTTTGTGCTGACTCTTTCACTTAAACAGGATGGTAGAATAAATTACGAGAAACTGTGTGCTATGATGAGAAGTGGAACGCACTCAGAAGAAAAGCTTTTGAAGTGAATCGAGATAAATACTCTTGGGATGCATTGGCGTAACGCACAGTAAGCAGTACTACTTAAATTGAGTTGAAGACCGTGTATATTGTAGGATGCGCTTCTTTTCTTCTATATTTCTTGTTTCTTCCTGACTTGTCGATTGTAATACAGTTTTTTAAGGATAAAAAAAAGACCGAAACAATTAGCAAACAGAAATCCCTAAATATAAGTTCACTCTCTAGAGAAGAGGAGAGAGAGAGGAGAGGGGAAAAAAAATAGAACTAAATCCTTTGATTGAAGGCACTAATAATGGATTGGGAATCTTTTGAGATGAATTGTATGTATTTTGTAGCTAAAACATGTTTAGATCGGATAAATACAAAAACTTGAATATTTTCGTAATAAGATTTCAAATAGTGTATAGGAAAGAAAAAATCTCGTAACCTAACGCCCCAAATAATAAAGTGTTGGTTGGTGTGTTGGTCGAATGGTCAGTGGTAAGATGCACTAGCTTTATAAGAAATTTAATTAATGAAATATCAACATCATTTACAATTTAAAATTGAAACTAAGCAAATTGAATAAAAATAGTTTTTGGAAATTTTAATTGTTTCTCAAAAAAGTAAATTTATTAAAATTTTAATTAATGATATGGACGAAAGGAAATGGAAAAGAAAAAAAATCCCTGGTAAATAAAATTATTTAATTATAAAAAAAAATGGAATAATATTTTTTTGCCGGTAGCTGGACTCAAGCTCGCAACACAAGAGCCCATGGCCATCTTACCACTTACCATTCGACCAATGCACCAAACAGGACGTTGGTACTTTGGGCACTCATTTATTTATACGTATTTTGACACTCGGATTTGCATAATATTGTCATACTCGGCTAATGTATATTAATCTCGTTTGTGATTCCAAACATATATAGCTCATGGTACATGAGCTATACCTATTTTGATTCTTTTTTTATTTGTACATTACTTTCACCACTTTCTATAAGTTTTACGTTATTTTGGTTTCGGACACCATTATTACATGAATTTTAGTTAATTGTCTCAAAAAAAATTGCCGTATCGCATATTTTAAAGAGAGGATGTCGATTGTAGTATTGATCAAGAATTCATTTTAAATATTTATTATGAGTTTAAGATATATCAGAAAAATATTATTAAACTCATTTATTATGATCGCGAAGGACAGTCGTTGACCTTAAAATTGTAAAAGCAAAATTAGATAATACCATTTAACTCATTGTTGCGAGCAAAAAGAAATTATGTTTGATATCCTCCGTCACCGCTCAATGAATTGTTTTTAAAAAAGGGACAAACGGAGGATTATGTTTGATTTTTCTGAAATCTTGTGGTTTGTTTCGAGGTGGCCCTTCTTTTTGAAAGAATTGATTTTGGACAGCCATGTCAGCAAAAAGAAATATTTTCAGTGAGTAAAATGACACACTGACATATGTTAGTTTTGAAGAGAAGAACAAATGTCTTTGTAAAAAGGAAAATAGGGCCAAATATACCCTTCTATTTTCGGATATTGTCTATATTTAACATCCGTTATATTATCCAGTCAAATTTGCCTCCACCGTTATATTATCCGGTCAAATTTACCTCTATCATCAGCAAACTTTTTAAAAACTACCCATTGATCTGCTAGATAATCCATAATCTCCCAATTTTCTTTTAATTAAATCACTTGTTGTTCTTTTTGTTCCACTACTTTCAGAAATTACTATTGATGTGAATGCTAAAGGTACTAGACTATACAAATTATTCATGGATATATATTTTTAATTACCAATGCACCCACTTTTCTTCTTGTGATAATGGTTTGGAATTGATTTAAAATTTATTTATTTATTAATCATATACATACTGTAGAATTCAGTGCATCTATTTATTGTGTATTATATGCAGCTGCTCATCATGTATGTATATGTATATTCGAATATATTTTCTTATTGTCTGGTTAGTATAGAGTTCGATCGGCTAATTTAAGCGCGCATAATGCATAGGCATTTGATTAAAGCAAAGTTGAATTCGACAATGTAAAGTTTTCAAGGAACTTCAACTTCTATCACTAATACTTGCAAAGTCTTCATACCCACGGTGCAACGAATTCATTAAAGTTGGGGTATTGTAAATACTTTTGGAATTTAGACAAGCTACCTAATTTAGATTGTTCAATTTACTATACTTTGTTTATTAACCGTTGTATTATTTTAATATTGTTTTCTCTTATTTTTTTTTTCAATTAAGAAAGCAGATAAATGCCAATTATTTCGAAAATAGTGTATCAAGAAGAAGAATAAGTGACTTAATTAAAATGATTCGGGAGATTCTGGGTCACATGACGGATTGGGGGTAGTTTTTAAATGTTTGCTGATGGTAGGGGTAAATTTGGCCGGATAGTATAACAGTAGAAATAAATTTAACCGGATAATATAACAGAAGTTAAATGTAGACAACATCCGAAGGTAGAGGGTATATTTAGCCCTTTTCCCTAGTAAAAAACTTAAAAAACACTTGATATGAACGTACAGAAGGTATTAATGACCAGATTAAAATTTTACCAGAATAGAAAAAGTTCATACATAGGTATCATCCCTGTACACCAACTCATAATAACTAATCCATACGCGTCTAACTTTTTACAATAGCAAAACACAATTAGGGCAAGGTTGTAACTAACTAACTAATTTAGAATTTTTATAACATGAGTACACCAGTAAACAAAGGAGGAAAAAAAAAATGTTAAGTGAGAATTGATCCCTGCTCCTCTAGGTAAATAACTTAGCATTCAACCAAGTGCACAATTTAGCCTCTTTGGAGCATGGGTGTCAGTAAATAATATGTGAAAATAGTACGGGCTAGCCAATTTTCGGACTGGTAATTGAAAAATAGTCAGCATTGCAAAGTTATTGAAAAATAGCCATTATTTTGCTGCAACACGAAAAGTTCTAGTATGCACCTGTGTATGAACTTCCAACATATTATGTTAGAACTCCAACACACGGAAAGTTCCAGCAAAATATACTGGATATTGGAGCACCTTTGTATAAACTTCCAGCATATTATACTGGAACTCCAGTATATTACGCTGGAATATTTTCCGGAACAATGTTTTCATTCAGATTTATCTTTATATGAAAAGTGGCTAAAATTCGATTACTTTTAAAATTGTGGCTATTTTCCAGTTACCACTTATAAATCTGGCTATTTTTGAATTTCACCAAATAATATTAGATTAATTCTAAAAAATATGTACATAAAATATCTTGTTTGGCGGAAAAACCCTCATATATGCCTATAAATCTGCCCCAGTAACTAACTAACTAGACCTGGAATTACACACACGCATACATTTCTGTATAAATAATATTTAATCAATTACTGCACTATTTAACAACCTTGTTTTTCAATTTTGCAGCCAATTCAGCTACTACTTTTGTAGAATAACCATCTTGACTCAGTACTTTAGCTACTGCATCTTTAAGATCTCTCGTTCTATTGCGCGCTCTTTTTCCTTCTTCGCCTTGCATTAATCCTTTCACAACTTCATCAATTTCCAATCTTTCCACCACTCCATTTTCATTGGCTTTTGGCCTCATGAGTGCCACTTTTATGTCCTCGGTTAACATTATCCTCCTATTGAACTGTAGCTAAGAATTTGAGCTTGTGGGGCCCAATTGGATAACACTAAACCTAACCCTTTAGTCTTCAGCAATGGAGTTTAAAGGGAGGTTCAAAAATTGTTGAAAAGAATAGTATATGATTTGCTCTTTACGACATACAGAAAGTTTTGGGAATAGTATATATTAATCAGATAAGCGCAGTATAATCAATTTAAACACGTTGTCACATGGTTGACAGCTAATTGTGAGGAGAACATGATAAGCACACAAGAATTGAGAATAGACATTCAACACATCAAAAGTCAACTATGAAATTTAAACTGATGACCTCACTGCTAATTTAAATCGTCATATGCTCAGATCACACTACACGAAACAAACACACATAAGAAAAATCAACTAAAACTGCTCAAATAATTTTATTTTGTTTTGGTTGGTTGCTCGAATATATTTTAAACTCGGAGAAAAGAAATTATGCATGCAAGAAAAGCAGATGAAAACTGGAAAGATGTAACTAGATAATTCATTACAGAGCACCTCACTACAACCAACAATGATCTTTCCAACAGCTGCAGAGTCAAAACAGAAGTCATCCAGTCAAGATTTTAGATTATCAAAACACTGCCTCTCGCAAAAAACTGAATGGCGAGAACCTGTAATTCACCTCCTTCAAAACCATTGTATGTTTACTTTATCTGAGAACCATTCACCAAGAATATATAAAACCCTAAAAGTAATAATAAAATTTTAGAATAGAACAGCCACCGACATTTAACATATGCAGTATTCATATAGAATCTCCAGCCAAATGAATGACATTTACATTTCTGAACAGAAGACCCTGTAGAAAAACAAAAATGGAACAACAGAACTGATCTGTGGCCTGCAATAAAACTAGCCACAAAGCTGTATGTATGATCTACTATATAAGAATTTCTCCATATGTCCTAATAAGCATGATGAATATGTAACTTGAAGAGAA
Source organism: Nicotiana otophora (assembly GCA_000715115.1). Classification (NCBI taxonomy): domain Eukaryota; kingdom Viridiplantae; phylum Streptophyta; class Magnoliopsida; order Solanales; family Solanaceae; genus Nicotiana; species Nicotiana otophora. Next base: position 256,332 of record AWOL01S0007026.1, read on the forward strand.
TTCATGACCCCAATACAAAAGCATGTATCTCAGCCCAGCTAGAGGCAGTATAGAGAACACCAGATAGTCCCTTCCAACAACTTGACGAGTCTACCCCAGTGCACATCTTCTGTTTCTGGACAACACCTGGAAACAGAGGAACAAAAGAAACACCAAAATGATTCCCCACCGTCCTTAGACTTGAGCTCGTACCAAGCACTATGCCAACATCTGCTTCAAGCAAGCAAAGTAAGTCGCCGACTGAATCCCCAATATAAACAGTCAGATTTTTTTGGTCATTGCCACAGTTCATTCGAATTTTACTGAATGCTTGAACCTTGTCAATGGGGGATTCAACTTTCTTAACAATTTCACCAGTGGATAGAGATTCTTGAAACATAAACTCATTGGCATGCACATTCAGAGCATCTATACCCCCTGGTCAGCAGAAGGCAGGAAAAAGAGAACTGCTTTATAACCCAAAAAGGCAGGAAAAAATTTAACATCACATTATTAATTACAAATAAAAACTATAACTGTTCAGTAAGACACTCAACTTCTACCATAACGCAAATGAAAGAGAGCTTATTTCATCAGCTTTGACGCCCAACTAAAGATTATAATAAGCACGCCAAAACTATATGAAGAATGTTCATATCTCTAAGCTTAAGAAGAAAAGATAAGTCAAAAAGTAAGGATAACGCATGACAAAAAATAAGAACAGGGGAAAGCAAGGTAAATATGAAAAACAAGGAAAATCAGCTTTTTCCTCCACTCTCTTTTCCATTTCCCCCCTTCTTTCTTCTCATTCATTTTGGAAGTGTTTTCCTTTCCCATGGTAAAAGAAAGGAATAGCGGGTGGAAGCAAGATTGGCACGACGAAAGGGGACAAATGTCACTTAGCCACCAAAAAACGTTTAGCAAACTTCCTAGCATATCCAGGTGCAACTAAGGAATCAGAAGACATTTGATAAAAGGTAGATAGACTATAACAATCCACCTACAGCAATAATTTTAGCAGATCTAGTGGACCCAACTGAAACATTATGATTAATGCACATGTTCAACTGAAGTTCCATTTCACTAAGTTGTCTTAGCAATGAAATACCTGATGAAAAGGAAGACCTAATAAGGTCGCCACACCAGCAATAGGAGAGGACATGAATGTCTGCATTCAGATTTTCATTTCTTATTATGCTCTGGAAGAAGTTGGTGCAACCATCCTGGAGAATCAATCGCTGCCCAGCTCGTTTTATGTCTTCAAGGTTTAAACCTTTCAGTACCCCAGATTCAGTCACCCTAGTATTTGCTCTTTTCTCAAAATCAGAAAGTTCCTCAAGTGTTTTATGCAGTCTTTCATAATCAAATTTTTCCACTGTAAAAGTAAGATTCTTAGAACAGGTTCATTCCAGCTGATTTGCAATATTATGATATCAGAAAATTGAACACATCAAAAGATCATGAAAAAAGTGTTACCTTTTTCAGTAAGTAACATCTTCTCTATACATTGCTCATACTCTTCAGTGTACTGCTTAGAGAGATCTCCCCATGTATTCCTCAAATCAGCCGACAACATCCGCGCAATTTGATTCTCTGGTCGATTTTGATCAGATCTCGGTGCTGTTATAATTGCAATTTCAGCCAAGATGGCAGAAGAATCAACAACAGTGCACGTCAAATCGAAATCAGAAAATATTGTAAGCCGGTGTTCAGCAGGGTTGTGATCTTTTGACAAAGGGATGACAGCTTTCTGAACAAGTGGCTGGGTTAAGAAGAAATCAATTTCAAGTTTCATTGCTTGATGATAAAGCTTTTCAATGATGTCAAGCTCCTCGCCTGTCAAAGGGACACTCAGTTTATCCAACAAGTCCTCGGTTTGAAGAGCTGAGGCCTATTATTCAATAAACAACAAAGTTGAGTTCAGTTAAGTAAAATGCGTATTATGTTATAAAATATCTTTCACAGGACTTCATCAGTTTGACAAGTAGGAATAAATAGCCACAAACCTGGAAACCTTCAGAGGCATAACTGTCAATCCACTTCTTGTATGGATGAATTTTCTCTCCCTCGAGGAACGCTTGCAGCTCCTTACCAATGTAGGCGTAAAGCCTCATGCAAGGAGTCATAGCACCTAGAGTATAAGCTGCCAACTTCGTTCTCTCAAATGGTGTGGCAAGTTTAGCAGCTTTTACTCCTTCCACCTTTCCTGAAGCTGTAGCTGATAAAAAATCTGTGTACTTGGCCGTTGCAGGGTTAAGAGTGGACTCTTTGACCAGATCAATGCCCCACTCCTGTAGAAGTGATTGTGAAATGATTCATTTTCCCAAGCAAGAAGACAAGACATGCACATATAGAGACTTTAGAATGTACTTCGCTACATAGGACTTAAGATGATCATAAACATTAACTGTTAACAACAGTTGCTATCACTTATCAGTAACAGCACATCTTAACTTCATTGCCAAATTAGTTACACTCGAGAAAGATTATGAGAATGTGTTTTCCCGAATAGAAACGAAAATAAAACTCAATATGTATCTCTCGTGTGTGCGATGTGTAAAGTGCTTAAATATACAGTACACTCGGACTATATAAAATTATAAACACCTTGGCAGCTCAAAATATTAGCTACTGTGAATCTTCAATGATGAATCAGTTGGGCATTAACCATGGACATCATGCCATTTCTAAAGTATAGCAGGAAATGACTTGGATAATCTAGAAGCTTGCCAAGATAGCATAGATAAACTAACAGTCTGCGGATAGTGCCATTCGTCTATTCATTTAGAATTTTCCTCTCTGCTACTGTATCCCAAAAAAGGAAGTAGGATATCTTACCCATTCTTTCTTTGCAATAAGCACATAAGAATAACAAAATGCCTTGACTACTCATCAGCATTAAGTCTTATACACACTGCATAACCAATTTCAGACAAGTCCTTCACAGCCCATTAACTTCAGGCAGACCTTAGTGATCCAAGAAGAAAAATATCCCATATAACTATGATCTATGCTCATTTCAATTGCCTTTGCAGTGTTTAGGTTCCTCTGCCAAGTCATGTTTGCATAAGACAAGACGAAGTTATTTTCTCTTAGTAATGTTTAAGAGTTAAAAATTAGAATTACCTATTCTAGAAGTGTGAAAATTATGCACCATTTTAATACGGCAGAATTTTCTTTCAAAAGGAAGAAATCATCATTTCAGATGGCTTCAAAAGAAAAGGGAAAGGGATACATTTATGGTTTAAAATCATCTTTAACTAATCTTAAGGACATTCTATTATCTTTTTGTAACCTCTATTTTATATCTTTCAATAAGTTAGATAACCCATAAAAAGAAGAATATGAAAGAAAATCTAAAAGGAAGATGATGAATTTGGGACCAAAAAGAATAGTCAGGAATTGATTTTTTCTTTCCTCAAATAGTGGGGAATTGATTTAAGGAATTACCTAAACTATGGAAAAACAACCATTTCTTTGACTGCCAACCACTATCTATTATGAGCAGTGTTATCAAAGGCGAAAAGCGCAAAAAAGCTCTAAGGTCTATTGGGGCTTTAAGCGCAAAGCGGAAATAAAGCGTGGGCTTTAATGAAAAAAGGCGCAATTGGAGAAAAAATAAAAATATGTATATGTAATCCTAGACCAATAATTATAAGCATAAACAATAAATATATGGACAAAGAAATTGAAAAAAAATTACGACAAAGTGAAATATCAATTGCTTAGTGTCGCCTTTTCAGGATCACACTCATTGGCAAGGAAAAGTATGTGACACTGAAGCGCTCGCAAAGCGAGGCGAAGCGCTCAACATGCTCTCAGGGCTTAAGCGCGCTTTAAGCGCGCCTTTGACAACACTGATTATGAGCTCATATGATCTCACATTTCCAATGTGTTGATGATACTGACTTCTTGCTTTCTGAAATGCTTCAGGCTTTAGAAAGCTAGCCATTCTTAATGTGCTATAGAAATTTCATGCTCGAAAGGTTTCAAATGTTGGGTAGCACTAATTAGCACTAATCTTTCCAGTTTCAACAGTAGGTGACAGTAACCAGACCTTTTTATCAACAAGGATGTCCCTTAAGAGGTCAACGATGAAACTCTCACTTTATTGCATCCAACTATTGAAAGATCATTAAGCAGTTACAAATGGAAGTGTAACCATTCTTCCTTCCTAAATTATATTGACTAGCACAAAGGACTAAGGAGTGGATAACACCTACGTTGCTCGGACACGGGTGCGGATCTAGAGGTCGGATCCTTCGAGATGTAAATTCTAAGATTAGGGGATACGGATCCTAGTACGGATACGGATGCAAGGATCCGGCTAAAAATAATTCAAAAAAATAAAAATATCTCTAAATTATGACAATTTTGTAGAATACTTACGTATAGCTTGTAAAGTGTGGATTTCTTTTTTATTCTCAAGTTGTAGATAAGTAAAGGATTAATTTCCTAGAAAAGATATGCTATTTTCTTCAAATTTACCCTAGTTTTGGTTCTGATTTCGGGAATTAAATTGTATCTCGTCTCAATTTTTTTCGTCCGTTATAGTCAAACCAAATCCGGTACGGATCCCATACCCACACCCATACTAGTGTCGTGTTTACATGGGTGCGGCACATAAACTGTTGTGTCGGAGCAACTTAGGATAACACTGATTATACACATAAATGATAGACCAAGCGTATAGTTTGACCGACTTAAGGCCCGTCTTGCCACAAAGGAATATTATAATAATCTCTTTTACTATTAAGATTTCTCCTATAAGGCGATGCCAGCGCGTTTCATTCTACTATTAAGATTGCATCTGTAAAGAGAATTCTCCCGTATTTCTTATCTTTTCAATGTAATCAATGACAAAATGAAACCCCTAACAACGGATATGCATAAGTAAAAATCGTATAAATTAAGATGAATTTCCACAATGAGCAACCAATCACCTTTTCAAGTGATGTTCTCATTTGGCCCTCCAAACTTGGACAAGAGGGAAAAGAAGTCGTAGAATTTGAGGAAAGGATGCTCTTTCCACTTGATAATCCCTCATACTCATTTTTTAGAAGTTTTCTCAGAGGGCATTGACGTTCAAAAAATTAGACAATTCACTCCTCTTAACAGCTCTAACTCAAGGAAAACCAAGTTCGTCCTTTTCTTTTTGAAGGATTAAAAAAACAAGTTCTTCCTATAGCTTACAAATGCAAAAACCTCTTAGTTCCAACATTACAACCTGTCCCCTCCATTTTCAATAGAAAAAGAGAGGACACATGAAAAGCTTTTCTCAAAATCTAATGATGACATCAATGTCATGGCAGGACCACCACTTCTAGAATTGATGAACATTGCACCTCCTAGTGCTTCTTCAATTTGTTTGTTCACTTACCAACAAGCACCAACATCTTAAACCTATATAATCATTTGACCAAACTAGACTAAACAAGCAAAAGGGAATAATGACCAACCAGCAGAAACAAAAAGAATGCCTAACTCACTATCAACATTAAGAAAAGGAAGATATCCACCAAATACAAAGTGGTTACTAGAATTTCACCGAGTAATATTATCGCAAAAGAGAATTTGTTCGATATTATTGACTATAAAGACACATCGTGCTACGTGTAAGAGCACAAATACGCAATTACTTGACCAATAATTACATCACTTTTACAGATCAGATCAGAACAAAGTTAAACATGCCCACTGGAGTATCTTTGACTTTGTAAAGAGTACCTAAGTTGCTCGGACACGGGTGCGGGTGTCCGACACGCGTGCGGATCTAGAGGTCGAATTCTTCGAGATGTAAATTCCAAGATTCGGGGATACGGATACGGGTGCGAGGATCTGGCTAAAAATAATTCAAAAATAAATAAAAATATCTCTAAATTATGAGAAATTTTGTGGATTTCTTTTTTATTCTCAAGTTGTAGATAAGTAAAGAATTGATTTTCTAGATAAGGTATCCTATTTTCTTCAAATTTACTAGTTTGGGTTTTGATTTCGAGAATCAAATTATATCTCGTCTCGAATTTTTCCGTCTATCATGGTCAAAGTACCCAAAATTGTTTGACCAGATTCAGTACGGATCCCATACCCGCACCCATACTAGTGTCGTGTCGATACGGGTGCGGCACCTAAACTACCATGTCGGAGCAACTTAGAAGAGTACCAAAACATCCACCAATATCCAAAAGAGAAAGACATTTAGCTGCAGATCCAAACATCAAAGTTAATTTTGACAAATAGTTTCTAATTTTATCCACTATCTCAAGAATTTACTTCTCATTTTCTCAAAAAGAATCTGCAAGTTCTCCTAGTGTTGAGCCTAATTATACTACGATATCAATTGCAGAACTGTGTTTTTTGCCAATGATAATCATCCTGTGGTAGATATATTATCTTTATCCCTAAAAAGAAACAAAAACAAAAAGGCAAAAAGGTCATGTTGTGTATATATACACTTACCAAAGTAATAAAGTATCATTTTCTATAACTAAAAAGACCTGATGCAACTAAAATATAGGCTAACTGGTAGCAAAGAAAGACACTGAAATGATCTTTTGGCATGAAACCTCATTGATAGAAAGCTCCGGTCGCAAAGTTGCCACAGTCTTAGTGGGCATTTGGACATAAGAATTGTAAAATTCCAAAATAGGGGGAAAAAAATTTTCAAGTGAAAATGGTATTTGAAATTTAGAGTTGTGTTTGGACATGAATATAATTTTGGGTTGTTTTTAAAGTTTTGTGAGTGATTTGAGTGAAAATTTTGAAAAACAGCTTTTTGGAGTTTTTCAAATTTTCGAAAATTTTCAAAATGCATTTTCAAGTGAAAATTGGAAATTTTATGAATAAACACTGATTTCGAAAAAAAGTGTAATTTTTTTGGAAAAAAGAGAAAAATTTCTTATGTCCAAACAGGCTCTTATTTGATAACTAGGAGCAAACTTATCAATTAACTGAATCCTGGCACCCGGTTATCTTATTTGTTTCCTCCTCTCTTGTAATCCTTCTATCCTTCCTTCGAACTAGTGAAACTATATTGTTTTCTTGCCAACTGCTATGCCCACTAAGCTCTCCTCGTAAACCACACCAATCATGTACCCAAGATGTATAAGTGGAATTCACTTGAAAAACATATTTCAAAAAGAACTTCAATATAGACTGACAAACGCATAATCTATTGAGACCTCAAACTCCCGACATAGACAAGGTATCTTTACATCTAAAGACTATTCACACTGTACATCAAACAGATGTTAGATGGTCACTATCATATGCATATAAAGATAGTTTTGTGCTGATAAATGTATCCTAACAGTATGCCAGTGTAGACAATTGAAAGATTGAGAAAACCTGTAGTTTTAGATAACCACTAATAAAAGTAATATTAAAATGATTGGATCCAAATATAGCAGAACCCATAGCAGAACCCAACTTTACTTGGGATTAGGCTCAATTGATTGATTTACTGATAGCTGTATCCTCAAAGGAATGCCTAAATATTTCGTCCACCCCGTATTCTAAACAAAAACTGTTTGGAAAATGCAAACCTTACACGCACATCTGCCAACCATACCCTGGTCCACATAACATACTTCTGAATGGATTGCGAGAGAGATTCATCTCACCAGGCTGTGCACAAATGTATATGGTGCCTTCTAGGTTACTAAACTTTTAGAGGTTGAAAGATAGATTAGTTAAGCTCTTAAAACAGTGAAGTAGCCAGATTTGAATTTATCCAATTGCTTAGAAATATGTTTGAATGGTGAGGATGCAAAAGCTAAAGTTGGAGACGGTAACTTAAGTCGGCACAATTATAAGTTCATAACTAAAGTAATTTTTACATCAAACTTCTCCCAGACATCAAAGTCCCTGTAAGTTCCAAGACCTAGTTTTTTTTTAAGCATCGACAGATATGAATGTATTCGCTTACATGGAAAATGGTAATAAATTAAGAAAGAGAATTATATATCACATTCCTTTCCAACAAGCCTACTCAAGATTAAAAGATAGCCAGATGTATGCTTCGTCTACGGCTAGTAACTAAGCAAAAGCTCATGTTTTGCTGCAAAAGCCAGTTGAACGGACAATTTAAATGGGTAAAAAGATCCGACATCCCTTTTCCAGTGCATTCAAAACAAGGGTTTAAGTTAAATGACTGAGGTGATATAAAGTCAACTATATCTCTCAGGAGGAAAGAAGCAACAGGAAATTTGTGGACATGCCCATACTAATCACAAAGTGGTGAATGAGAAACTTGAATTTAATGGAAAAGAGACTGGGTTAGTGACTCATATCTTACTTTTAAAACTGCATCATGCATTTTAAGTTCTTCAATAACATTCTTCCGCAATCCACTAATGCCAACCTTCGCATCGTCATCGTCAGTACACTCTTCTGCAGCTTCATACCTGCAGTTTTTATTTAAATCTTAACAAACTTCTTAGCAGAAGAAAGACATGAAAAAAAAAAGTATTACACGACCAGCAAAGACCATGCAAAAACAGATCTTATTGCCCCCAAAATCGATCATGTGTCCAAATCTCAGTGTTATCAAAGGCGAAAAGTGCAAAAAAGCTCTAAGGTTTGTTGGGGCTTTAAGCGCAAAGCGGAAATAAAGCGCGGGTTTTAAAGAAGAAAGACGCAAATAGAGAAAAACTACAAATATATATGTGTAGTCCAAGACTAATATATATAAGCATGAATGCCGATTATATTGACAAAGAAATTGAAGAGAATTTACGATAAAGAGAAATATAAATTGTTTAGTGTTGCCTCTTCAGGATTACACTTATTGGCAAGGAAAAGTATGTCTTAAAGCCTTGATAACAACATTGAAGCGCCCGTTAAGCGAGGCGAGCGCTCAACATGTTTTGAGCCTCGCTTTAGGGCTTAAGCGTGCCTTGATAACACTGCCAAATCTTACAATTATTAGCAATAACATAGAGCATCAAAACCACTAAACCCGAAAAATCCCGCATCTCTAGCAAAACAATGTGAATAGAAGAACTTCAAAAAAGAGTACATATAATTCATTACCAAAAGAGACCTAAAAATGGGAATAAAGTTGAAATCCATTTTAAACTCCTTAAACTATGGGTGGGGGATTAATTCACCCCTAGGTCTTGACTGGATACCCCCTCGCAAAATTGTAGCAATTTCTGGCACAAAATAAAGCACCAAAATAATGGATAGTCTGGACAAAAATACTTCAAAAAGATAAGAGAGCAAACAAAAAGGAAAACAAAAGGACAAAGGACATGAGGTCCTTTAGAAGTTTTAACTCTAAAGTTGTAGAGAAGAATCGAGAGAGATTATTGTATTGACCCTTTAAGTTTACATCTAGCATTGGAGAGAAATAAGACATTGATCACAACAGAAGTTTAGAAAAGGCCGACCAAATCAGAGAATGAAAAGATAACTTGACCGGAAAAGGATCTAGCATATTGTTTTTCCTTTTCTTCTCTTAGGTTGTTCTTTTTCTTTCACTTAACTGGAAAAATGTTATTTTCATTTATATTTTTCTCCTGCACAACTTTAATGTTTTATTTTACCTGAACATGTCGAAACTCTTGCAGACATTCCCAATGAGTTTAAAAGGGTAAAGTAATCCACTAGCCATACTCAGGCCTGTAAATTGGGATTCTCCCCATGAATGATGAATTTCATACTACTTGTACATTTTTGTTGAAATGGATAGAGATTTTGACCAACTAACAGAATTAAGATATTCTTATATGTAGATGGACTAAGCCCACATTCTTTCAAATGTCAGATAGATATTCTCTTTTCTTTTTTGTTAGTTAATTCCCATTTTCTTTCCCTGAACAATAAAGTTAAGACACATAAAATCCTATTCCATAAGCCCTTATACGCCTGGAGAAAAGGAATTACATAATACAACAAAGAAGGAAGCTACTTTCTTGATTTTCCGTAGAAACAAAATGAACACAGTGCTTATAGAAACAATAAAAATAACAAACCACAAATAAACACAAATGACACCATTTCCACCAGCCAAAGAATATTAAAAGGTACCGGACAGAAGAAACACATATACTCCCTCTGTCTCAAATTTATGTGATACTCTTTGCTTTTTAGTTTGTCCAAAAAAGAATATACATTTCTATATATAAAATTTAAAAAAAAAACTTTAGAGAGATGATTTATAGCCACACAAATATATATGGCTTGTTTCAACTACAAGTTTCAAAAGTTCTTTGCATCATAATTTTGTAGAACCAGGGGAGTAATTACTAAAAAAAATTCTAATTACAAATTTACAATTTAAAACAGTATACCAACCAAATATTGCAGTACCAGAAAGAAGAAAAACACATAATCACTGAAACATTTTCTAAGGAATAACATTTATTATTTAAAGAAAAGGAAGTGAAGAACTGACGCTTGAGCGAAGGATTTGAGGAAGTGAACATCCTGAGCAATGTAATGGCGGAAAGTGTCCAGATTTAGGGTTCCTGATGCCAAACTAACCACAAACGGAGTGTACAGAGCGAAAGTAGACTCTCTCTTGAACTTGATCCAACACTTCCTCGCTATACCCACACATTCCTCCTCTACCGGAAACTTGTTCACCGCCGCCGCCGGCTTTGGTTTCGCCGACGCCATTGTAACGGGCGATCGTAAATACCGAGAGTAACGAGGGTATAATTGGAATCGTAACCCAAAAAGCGCGTTGGAATCGGAGAATCTGATGACTGGGTTAAGAACAAGGGGCGATAATAATGAGAAGCGCATATATAAGGCAGCTTTTGTCTTTTCAGTAATTTGTGGGAATTTATGAAATTTGAGATTGTAAATGAAGATAAAGAAATTTTTTAGTGTTTGTAGTTTGTAGTATTCTACATGGTACAAGTATGTATAATATGGAGGGAAGAGCAGAGTAGATTTTTGGTTGGGGGCTTTGGAATGGAAGAAAGGAAAAGGGGAGAAAGGGAGTGAGGCGTTTGGTAGTGATATGCCACTTGGAAATGAAAGGAGCTTCCAAAAAAAGTGAAACTAGCAATTTTGGTAAGGGGATGAACAAGTGGCTTTTCATAGAAAAAAGTTTAGTCAACATCTGAAATCTGAGCCCGGTCCAGCAGACTCTTTTAGAAGATGGGTTTATTATTGGGAATTTTAGAAAATAGATGGGCTGATTCATGTATTACTTATTCTAATGGGTATAAAAGGTATCAACATGTCGGGTTGGTCCGGGCCAGTCCTAGGAAAAAACAGCCTAGCCAGTCTCGCTATCAGCTTTGTACCGGGCTAAGTTTACCAGGCCGAAGCTGGCCGGTCATGGGGTCTAAGAGCCCGTTTGACCAAGCTAACAGATTATTTTAAAAAGAATTTTTTTTTTTAAAAGTATTTTTAAAAAATAATTATTTGTATTTGGCCAATTCATTTAAGAAATACTTTTTGCAATATTTGGTAAACAAATTATGTTTGGCCGATCTTTCTAAAAAGTATTTTGATTGTTAAACTACCAAAAAGAATAGTACCAAGGTCCTATAATTCTACTAAAGAGAAAAAATAACTTAAATATTTATCCTAAGAGACTTTTATTTTTTTATTTTATTTAATTAAAATATAAAACATAAAGTAAACAAATATATTAAAGATTTAAATCAATTTTACATACATAGTTATACCAAAGCATATAATATTATTTAGTATAATTACTTATTGCTACACGATGATTTGAGTAATCAAAATACACCATTCACTATAAATTAGAAGTATATTCCACAAATTACTATATATTGATAATCTGCCATGAAATAAAGTAAAGTCACTCACATATGATAATATTTCTCAATAATTTCATCTCTACTTCTATCACACAACGCCTCCATATGTAACGACCCGACTTGTCGTTTTAAGAATTAACGTCTTGTTCAACGACTTAAGGTCTTGAGCAGCTTCATATTATGTGTATTGACTTGCGTGCGTGGTTGAATTCAGTTACCGGATGATTCAGGGTGATTTGGGACACTCGGTCCCTAAAACGGAAGCTTAAGTCTTAGGATTTTGACCATAGTCGAAAATGTATGAAGACGACTCCGGAATAGAGTTCTGTCGGTTCCGTTAGCTTCGTTGGGTGATTTTAGACTTAAGAGCATATCCGAAAAATTATTTGGAGATCCGTAGTGGAATTAAGCTTGAAATGACGAAAGTCGAATTTTTGAAAAGTTTGACCAGGGAGTTGACTTTTTGATATCGGGGTCGGAATCCAATTCTGAAAATTTGAATAGTTTCGTTATGTCAATTATGACTTATGTGCAAAATTTAAAGTCATTCCGGATTTATTTGATGTGTTTTCGGTACAAGATATAGGATTTGAAAGTTCAAAGTTCATAGATTTTGATTTGAGGTGTGATTCGTCGTTTTGATATTGTTCGATGTGATTTGAGGCCTCGAGCAAGTCCGTGTTATGTAATGGGACTGGATGGTGTGATTGGACGAGGTCCCGAGCGGCTCGGGTGAGCTTCGGGGTGGTTTCGGACCATTTCTAGGCCATTTATAGCTGTTAATTTTTGGCTACAGCAGTGTGCTATGCGATCGTGTGGAATTGGCCGCATTCGCGAAGCACAAAATTGGGGAAAATGGCCAGTGAATCGCGATCGCGGAAGGCCTTTCGCGGTCGCGTAGAGGAAATTTTCTGCTGCACTGACCCGACTTTGGAAGCTTATATCTCGCAATCTATAAGGAATTTGGAGATGATCTAAAAATAAAAGTTGTAGCCCTTTGTGTCTAGTTTACATAAAGTTAAACCATTTATCATTTGGAGTTGTGTATAAAAAGTTATGGTAGATATACTATAGGCTATCTGCGAAGAGTTTGGAAATCTCTGTTGCATAGGGCTAACTTTGGAAGCTTATATATCGAAATATATAAAGAATTGAGAGATGAGTAACAAATGAAAGTATGTGGAATCTAACTTTCAGAAAGTTAAACCATTCATTATTTGAAGTTTTGTACAAAAGGTTATGACCATTATACTAGAGGTTGTCCAGAAGAGTTGGGGAGTTTGTTCTTCGCGATCGCGATTGGTTTTTCGCGATCGCGAAGAGCAATTTTGGGGCTAAAAAATTTTGTGCTTCGCGATCGCGAAGAGTAAATACTTGGGCAGTAGCTATATTTCGAGATTTCAACTATTTTTAATATATTTGGAGTTATAGAGCTCGGATTGAAGCGATTTTTGAGGCGATTTTTTCCATATGGATTGGGGTAAGTGTTCTATATCCTAAAGTGATTATACTTCATGATTATATGGTTATATTCATCATTTATTTCGGATTTAAATGGAAGAAATCAAGATTTTTGTAAAATCTTCCAAAAATAAAAATTTAAGATTTGGAGGTCGAGTTGTTATCGGAATTTGATAAAATTGGTATGGTTGAACTCATACGGAATGGGTGTTCGGATTTCATGAAAATTATATCAGGTTCCGAGAGACGAGCCCCGCATTGACTTTTGTTGACTTTTTAGAATAAATTTTTAAGTCGACGTATTATTATCCGGAATTATTTTCGATGAATTTTAATGAAGTTATACAATTCATTTGGATAGATTTGGACGGTCTGGAGGTCACAAGAAAGAATGCAATTTTGGAATATCAGCACAACTTCAAAAAGGTAAGTATCTTGCTTAACCTCGAGTCGGAGAATTACCCCTTAGGCATCGAGTCTTATGTGCCATTTGTAAAATGTGAAAAGCCGAGTACGCGAGGTGACGAGTATGTACTCGGGCTTATATGTGTAAATTTTCTTGGTTTAAAGTTTTAGGCATTCTTATGTATTAAATTAGATAATTGTTGGCATTAGTAAATCCTTGAATTATCACGCCTCGTTCCTTGTTTGTCAAATTTGTATTTTATATAATAAATTTAGTGTTATTGTCACTTGGATTTTACGTGAATTCCGTGTGTTTATTGATTTGATATTTTCTTAGAATTAAATCCATGATGGAACCCTTATCTGCAAATATTTATTAATTAGTTTAAATTGAGGAGTTAATATAATTATCAAGAATTTGAATTAATGAAGGCGTTGCCCTATACTAAGTATTTTTCAACTCTGTTGATTATTTTGAGATTTATTATACGTTGTGTGGAGCCTTGGGCTATTTGTTGACAAATTTATTGATTCTGCTACATATTTGGAATTTGATTGTAGTAAGTGGAAATTGCAATATGAATTATTGTATTGTGTTGTGGTTTAAACACTCTCCTTGATATTATTTATGCTTCCTACCTTGCTTGTTAATGATATACATGTGCTTGGTAAGGAAGAGTGTAAAGCACGAAGGGTGATGCCATGCCATTTGAGAGTGTAAAACACGAAGGGTGATGCCGTGCTATTTGAGAGTGTAAAGCACAAAGGGTGATGCCGTGCCATTGAGAGTGTAAAGCACGAAGGGTGATGCCATGCCATTTGAGAGTGTAAAACACGAAGGGTGATGCCGTGCTATTTGAGAGTGTAAAGCACAAAGGGTGATGCCGTGCCATTGAGAGTGTAAAGCACGAAGGGTGATGCCATGCCATTTGAGAGTGTAAAACACGAAGGGTGATGCCGTGCTATTTGAGAGTGTAAAGCACAAAGGGTGATGCCGTGCCATTGAGAGTGTAAAGCACGAAGGGTGATGCCATGCCATTTGAGAGTGTAAAACACGAAGGGTGATGCCGTGCTATTTGAGAGTGTAAAGCACAAAGGGTGATGCCGTGCCATTGAGAGTGTAAAGCACGAAGGGTGATGCCATGCCATTTGAGAGTGTAAAACACGAAGGGTGATGCCGTGCTATTTGAGAGTGTAAAGCACAAAGGGTGATGCCGTGCCATTGAGAGTGTAAAGCACGAAGGGTGATGCCATGCCATTTGAGAGTGTAAAACACGAAGGGTGATGCCGTGCTATTTGAGAGTGTAAAGCACAAAGGGTGATGCCGTGCCATTGAGAGTGTAAAGCACGAAGGGTGATGCCGTGATATTTCATTTATATTATCAGGTGAGGATGAGAGTAAAAGCACGAAGGGTGATGCCGTGCAATTATTTTTATGTTATCATATATTCATGGCACGAAGGGTGTTTCCGTGCAGGCGAGGACGAGAGACATACATTATATTATGATATCATTTTGTTGTGTATACATTCATGCCTTTTTCTTGAGATGTTATTGTGCACCTATGTTTTCTATGTTACTTGTAGTCGTTGTTGCTTCATGTGTGCCTTCACTTTATTTCTTTTATTGTTATTGGTATTTCTCCCACCTAGTTGGTACTATTATATGTATGCACAGTGAAGAAGATATAAATGTACGAAGGGTGTTGCCGTGCCAATTAATTTGAATCAAACATATATATTGGGTGAGAATGAGCTAAGTGCACGAAGGTATTGCCGTGCCATTTGATATGATATGCTGAATGTATTCCTCACGCTAGGAAAGTTAAATGAGGCGTCACATGGTGACTTTTATTCGAAAGAATTATGTTAGAAAGATATTTATTTAAAAGAATTATATTATAAAGATATTTACTTGAGAGAAGTATATTTGAAAGATATTTATTCGAATGAATTATATTAGGAAGATATTTATTTGAAATAATTATATTATAAAGATATTTACTTGAGAGAAGTATATTTGAAAGATATTTATTCGAATGAATTATATTAGGAAGATATTTATTTGAAATAATTATATTATAAAGATATTTACTTGAGAGAAGTATATTTGAAAGATATTTATTCGAATGAATTATATTAGGAAGATATTTATTTGAAATAATTATATTATAAAGATATTTACTTGAGAGAAGTATATTTGAAAGATATTTATTCGAATGAATTATATTAGGAAGATATTTATTTGAAATAATTATATTATAAAGATATTTACTTGAGAGAAGTATATTTGAAAGATATTTATTCGAATGAATTATATTAGGAAGATATTTATTTGAAATAATTATATTATAAAGATATTTACTTGAAAGAAGTATATTTGAAAGATATTTACTTGAAAGAATTATATTCGAAAGGTATTTACTTGAAAGAATTATATTTGAAAGATATTTACTTGAAAGAATTATATTTGAAAGATATTTATTTGAAAGGGATTATATTCCAGAGATTTTTATTAAATAACTTAGGTAAAAGATGTATATTCTGAAGGACCTGATTAATTGGTTGTACCTATGTTTATTACTCGTTTGAGCAATATTTATAGTGTTCCTATTACCTTGCTGTTTAAATCACTAGTTGATTGATGTTGCTATTACTGCTATTTGTTTTCTATTATTCTTGCATGCTATATTGCACAGGTTTATTAGACTAGTGAGTGTCTTGACTGTACCTCGTCTCTACTCCATTGAGGTTAGTCTTGATACTTACTGGGTACCGACCGTGGTGTACTCATACTACACTTCTGTACATTTTTGTGCAGAGCCAGGTATTGGATATATCAGACTTGAGCAGAGTTAAAGAGGGATCGTAAGGATTCAAGGTAGAGCTTCTTGATCGTCGCAGTCCCTTGGAGTCTTTTCATTTCATTGTACTGTTAATTTGTAATCAAACAGTATTATATATTCAGTCCTCGTGATCATTCCATGTATTCAGTTAGAGTTCGTGACTCAATACTACCAGTCTTGGGAGATGGTATATTCATATTTGTTCAGCTGTTAATTTTGATTACTTATTTTTTTTTTTATAAAGGCTTGGAAATGTAATGAAAATCGGCTTACCTAGTCTTAGAGACTAGGTGCCATCACGACGCCTGTGGTGGGATTTTGGGTCGTGACACCATATTAGTAGAAGACTTGTCTTGTATTTCTAAAGGAATATCAGAAAGCTCATCTCCTTCCTCAATTTCTGCAGTAATGTCTTCATTAGCATAATAGTTGAATTCCTTATCGGTAGAAAAATGTCGTTGGATGAAATTATGTATAGCCAGGTGTCAGAATCCAATTTCACCTATAGGCCGTAATGGCGCCCAACACTACGGCTAGGCAAGCCAACTTAATAAATTAATCATTCATTAACAAAATTTAAAACCAAGAGAAATAACAAAAACCAAATTCTACCAATATGTGTGCCAAGACCTGGTGTCACAAGTGTATGAGCATCTAGTAGATTATACAAAACCTCAAATAATGTCTGAAATAAAAATAGACAGAATGAAAAATACAAAGAGAGACACTAGTAGCTGCAGAACGGATAAGAGAAACAGCTCACCACTAAGCCCCTGGATAATGTGGGTGTAAGACGATAGGTCCCCCACTAGTACTTGCCTCAGTTCCTGCACAGAAAGTGCAGCAAGTGTAGTATGAGTACGTAAACGACGTGTACCCAGTAAGTATCAAGCCTAATCTTGAGTGGTAGAGACGAGATGGCCGACTTTGACACTGATTATGGGTCAATAATAATAATTGAATTACAATTAGGATATTTAAATCAGCATAATTTACAGAATTTAAAATAATTTATTAAATCAGCGAAAATAATCAAATTCCTTCAATTAAAATAATTTCTAATTTATCAATTAAATATCATTTACAGGAACAATAATTAATTCTTTAACAAGCAAGAATAATACTTCATTAAATTTCAAGGATTTTTCAATTTATCAATTAGCTTCGCAACCCGAAATAAATTATTAAAGTATCATGTAATTATTATTACTAAGCACGATTTCTGCCAAGGACGTACGACCCGATCCAGAGTGTCGTGTACACTGCCGAGGGACGTGCGGCGCGATCCATAGATGCATCTATCCTGCCGAGGTGTTCGGCCCGCTCCACAAGAAAGGAGAATATTTTTTTATGTACCTCCGGAAGGAGAGTATATTTATTATAAGATAAATTCGGGAGGAAGAACAATTTCTCTTAACAATTAATTAATTTAAACAGAAAATCAAGTATATGAGATTTTCATCCTTTAATATTCTTATCTAACAATTCACAATATATGTATATATCAAATAATATTAATTAAACAAATAATACAATTTACACAAGTAATTCATGCTTTGAGTCCTAAACTACCTGGACTTTAGCATTAATAGTAGCTACGCACGGACTCTCGTCACCTCGTGTGTACGTAGCCCCCACAATTAGCAATGATTATTTAATTTAAATTACCTATGAGGTAATTCCCCCCTCACAAGATTATACAAGAGACTTACCTCGTCTTGCTCCAATTTAATCCACTATAAGGCCTTTTCCACGATTATCCAACTCTGTCTGGCTCGAATCTAGCCAAAACTAATCGATACAATCACTAAAAATTATAGGAATCAATTCTATAAGAAAATACTACATTTTCAATAACATTTCTGAAATAAATTAAAAATTCGTCTGTGGGACCCTCGTCTCGGAATCCGGCGAAAGTTACAAAATATGAACACCCACTCAACCACGAGTCTACCCATACCAAAATCACTAAATTCCGACAATAATTCGGCCCTCAAATCCTCAAATCTATCCAAGAGGGTTTTCAAACTTTTTCAATTCAATTCACAAATTAAATGATAAAAATAGTGATGGATTCAGATAATTTAACCAATATTGAGTTAAGAACACTTACCCCGTTGTTTTCTCTGAAAATCTCCCAAAAATCGCTTAAATCCGAGCTCCAAATCGTTAAAGTCCCATTTTTAGAACTTAAATTCTCTGCCCAGTGATTTCTTCTACGTGATCGCGAACTTCCTCACGCGATCGTGTAGCATAAATTTTCTGCCCAAACATTAACCCTACGCGATCGCATCAAGTCCCACGCGATCGCGATGCACCAGGTTCTGACTCTACGCGATCGTATCCCTCTTCACGCGATTGCATAGCACAAA
>AWOL01S0007032.1:8874-59784 GCA_000715115.1 Nicotiana otophora
GGGTCGCCCCCGTACTGGATTTTGACGTCGTCCGATATGCCCAAAGGACTTCGGGCAGGATTTCTCTCCATTTCACTTTAGCATCGTTCAACCTCTTCTTTAAGTTTTGAATGACAGTTTTGTTTGTTGATTCGGCCTGTCCATTCCCACTGGGGTGGTATGGCATCGATAGTATCCTTCTTATCTTTTGTTCTTCGAGGAATCTTGTTACTTTGCTGCCAACGAATTGTTTTCCATTGTCACACACAATTTCGGTGGGTATCCAGAATCGGCATATGATATGATCCCAAATAAAGCCTATAACTTCTTTCTCTCTTATTTTCTCGAACGCATGCGCTTCAACCCATTTAGAAAAATAGTCAGTCATAAATAAAATAAATTTGGCTTTCCCTGGGGTCGATGGCAGAGGGCCGACGATATCCATTCCCCACTTCATGAACAACCATGGGGATAGGACTGAGTGGAGTTGTTCTCCAGGTTGGTGGATCATCGGTGCAAACCTTTGACATCTGTTACATTTACGAACAAATTCCTTCACATCTTTTCCCATATCGATCCAATAATACCCTGCTCTGATTATTTTTCGAACTAAAGTATCGGCTCTAGAGTGATTCCCGCAAGTACCCTCGTGCACTTCCCGTGGGATGTAATTGGTATCTCCTGGACCCAAGCATACTGCCAACGGTCCATCAAATGTTCTTCGGTACAGCGTTCCGTCCGAAGCCAACGTGAATCGAGCAGCTTTAGTCCATAGGGTTCTGGAATCTTTAGGGTCCGATGGGAGTTTTCTGCTTTCCAAGTATTCAATATACTTGTTTCTCTAATCCCAGGTTAAGCTTGTAGAATTTATTTCGGCGTGACCTTCTTCGATTACAGATCTCGAAAGTTGAACAACATTCCCCGAGCCTGAGTTATCTACCTCGACCGACGACCCCAAATTCGCAAGCGCATAGGCCTCATTATTCTGTTCCCGTGGTACATGCCGTAAAGTCCATTGTTTGAAATGGTGCAAAGTGACAAGCAGTTTATCTAAATACCTTTGCATTCTACCTTCTCGAACTTCGAAGGTTTTGTTTACTTGATTCACCACCAGCAAGGAGTCGCAATTGCCTTCAATGACTTCCACTCCCAAGTTGCTAGCTAGCTCGAGACCTGCAATCATGGCTTCATACTCAGCTTCATTGTTAGTCAACCTGATAGTTTTAATAGATTGCCTAATAGTGTTACCCGTGGGTGGTTTCAAAACTATGCCCAGCCCGAACCATTTCACACGTTCGAAGCCCCATCCGTAAAAAGGATCCATACCCCCGATGATGTACCTGATTTCAACAGGAGTTCTTTTTCGACTTCGGGTATGAGGGTTGGCGTGAAATTGGCCACAAAGTCTGCTAAAATTTGAGACTTGATGGCAGTACAAGGTTGATATTCGATATCGTACCCGCTGAGTTCGACGTCCCATTTGGCCAGTCGGCCTGATAACTCGGGTCTGTGCAAAATATTACGAAGCGGGTAAGTGGTTAACACACATATGGGATGGCATTGAAAGTACGACCTTAACTTTCTTGAGGTGCTTATCAGTGCAAGTGCCAATTTTTCTAGGAGCGGATATCTAGTTTTTGCTTCTCCTAAGGTTCGACTCGTATAATAAACGGGGAATTGCGTACCTTGCTCTTCTCGAACTAGGACACTGCTTACGGCGACTTCCGATACTGCCAAGTACAAACAAAGTTTTTCTTCTATTTTTTGAGTGTGAAGTAGTGGTGGGCTTGATAGATAACACTTTAGTTCCTCTAATGCTTGTTGGCACTCCGGGGTCCAAGCAAAATCGTTCTTCTTTTTGAGTAGAGAGAAAAATTTGTGACTTCGGTTAGATGATCTTGAAATGAACCGGCCCAAGGCTGCAATCCGACCCGTTAGCCTTTGTACGGCCTTCACATTGTCCATAATGACGATGTCTTTGATGGCCTTGATTTTATCGGGGTTAATCTCTATTCCCCGATGTGACACCATGAAGCCGAGGAACTTGCCCGAACCGACCCCGAAAGCACATTTTTCGGGATTGAGCTTCATGTTGTATTTCCTCAAAATTTTGAATGTTTCCTGCAAATGGGTCAAATGGTCCTCTGCGCACAAGGATTTAACTAGCATGTCATCAATATAAATTTCCATTGATTTTCCTATTTGTTCTTCGAATATTTTATTTACTAGGCATTGGTAAGTAGCCCCTGCATATTTTTGCCCGAAGGGTATCACATTATAACAATACGTTCCATATTTGGTGACAAATGAAGTCTTTTCCTGGTCCTCCGGGTTCATATGGATTTGATTATACCCGGAATAGGCATCGAGAAAAGTGAGGATCTCGTGGCCGGCCGTGGCATCGATCATACGATCGATGTTGGGCAGCGGAAAGGAATCTTTGGGGCATGCTTTGTTCAAATCCTTATAGTCCATACACATTATAAGTTTGTTCCCTTTTTTAGGGACTACAACTACGTTGGCTAGCCATTCGGGATATTTCACCTCCCGAATGGACCCTACTTTGAGAAGCTTGGTTACGTCGTCCTTTATGAATGCATGCTTTCTCTCGGACTGGGGTCTTCTCTTTTGCTTCACCGGTCTGAATCTAGGGTCCAAACTTAGCCGATGCATCGTTATGTCCGACGGGATCCCTATTATATCTAAATGGGACCAGGCAAAACAATAGATGTTATCGATAAGAAATTGAACGAGTTTCTTCCTGAGTTCGGGGATCAACCCCGTTCCCAAGTATACCTTTCGCTCGGGCTAGTGCTCGATTAATCTGACTTGCTCTAGCTCCTCTATTGTTGATTTGGTGGCGTCGGAGTCATCGGAAATCACGAAATATCGAGGGACCCTTTGATCATCATCCTTTTTGATTTTCTGGTTGTCTGGCTGGGTTGAAGCCGATATCTGTGATTGCTATTTGGTGTCTCGTTCTCCTTCCAGGCCTGATCCTTTTATCGGCTAAAGTGAGGACATTGGTTTAGCTTCATCGACAGCGAACATTTCCTTTGCGGCTGGTTGTTCTCCGTACACCGTTTGGACACCTCTCAATGTCGGGAATTTGAGGACCTGGTATAGGGTCGAAGGTACAACTCTCATGTTGTGGATCCATGGCTTTCCAAAAAGGGCGTTGTATCTCATATTGCCTTCGATCACGTGAAACGTTGTTTCCTGGATGGTTCTGGCCACGTTTATTGGTAGGATTATCTCACCTTTGGTGGTTTCACATGCCATATTGAGCCCGTTTAGAACCAGAGTTGCGGGTACGATCTGATTATGTAGGCCGAGCTGCTCTACTACCTTCAATCGGATGATGTTGGCCGAGCTACCTGGATCGATTAACACACGCTTAATTTTAGTTTTATTCATAAGTACGGATATTACCAGTGCGTTGTTATGAGGTTGGATGACCCCTTCTGCATCTTCATCATCAAAGGACAACGTCCCTATGGGTGGGTAATTTTGAGTCCTAGATCGCTTTTCCCTCACCATCGATGTTTTAGTGCGTTTAAGCACTGGTCCCTGAGGGGTATCGATGCCACCGATGATCATGTGGATGATGTGTTGCGGTTCTTCTTGCTCGTTTTGCTTGCTGAAATCCCTATTTTTAAAATGGTTCTTCGCCCTATCACTCAAAAATTCCTGAAGGTGACCTTTGTTAAATAAGCGGGCTATTTCCTCTCTTAGTTGCTTGCAATCTTCCGTTCTGTGGCCATGGGTACCATGATATTCGCACGTTTTATTGGGATTTCTTCTGGCAAGATCGGTCTGCATGGGTCAAGGCCATTTAGTTTGATGCGTCCGATGGCCGACACGATAGCGGATGCACCAACGCTGAAGTTATATTCTGATAATCGAGGTGCTTCTATAGGATCGGCATATTTATCGAAGCCGCTCTTACTCATAAGTCCCTGAGAATTTCGCCCTCGATCAATCCTTCGATTGTTCCTAACTGCATTGCGTGCTGAATCATTGTTCACCCGATTTGCGATGTACGGTCGATATCGGTCTCTGTCAGACCTTTGTTCTATGTTAATCTCCTTTTGGTTTTTAGTAACTGTCTTATTCTGATGCACAGGACCAGACAAAGCTCCCAACTGATCATCCTCGACCCTAATTTTTGATTGGTATAAGTTGTGTACATCTGCCCAAGTTATCGCTGGATACTCAATCAAATTTTGTTTCAGCCGATGTGATGCTGTCGAGCTTAGCTCGTTCAACCCTTAGGTGAAAGCTTGCACGGCCCAATCATCTATGACCGGTGGTAATTCCATGTGTTCCATTTGAAATCGGGATACGAATTCCCTCAGCATTTCATTCTCCCTTTGCTTTACTTTGAAGAGGTCTGATTTCCTTGTTGCAACCTTTATGGCACCAGCATGTGCCTTTACGAACGAATCTGCTAACATGGCAAAAGGATCGATGGAATTCGGTGGTAAATTGTGATACTAGATCATCGCTCCCTTCGAGAGGGCCTCCCCGAACTTTTTCAACAACACGGATTCGATCTTATCGTCTCCAAATCGTTGCCTTTTATGGCATATGTGTAAGAGGTGACATGTTCGTTAGGATCGGTCGTACCGTTATATTTGGGAATTTCGAGCATACAAAATTTTTTGGGGATTGGCTTCGGCGCCGCACTCGACGGAAAAGGCTTTTGTATGAATTTTTTCGAATCAAACCTATTTATCATAGGTGGAGCCCTCGGGATTTGATCGACCCTGGCATTGTACGTTTCCACCCTCTTGTCGTTGGCTTCGACTCGTTTTGTGAGTTCCTCGAGCAATTTAGTAATTCCGGGAGTAGTCCCTGATTCTTGCTCGTTAGATTTCACTATGGCGGGCTTTGTTCTGGGAGTGACTTCTCGAAATGGATTGGAATCTGGCCTGCTTTGTGCGCGAGTTTGGCTCTATAGCTGAGCTATCACTACTTGTTGGGCTTGTAGCATCTCGAAGATCATTCATAAGCTAGCCCAGATTTCCCCCGCATTTTGGGTGTCTCGGGCTACGAATCGAGTACCGCCTTGAATGCTTCTTTCCGGTTCGGAATGCTGATTCGCCTCCAAAGCTATTTGTGAATTGACATCCAATGGTATTTTGGCTCGAATTTCGGGTACTCCGATTCGAGCCTCGGTGCCATCGTTAATTGGCCTTCCGGCCCCGGGTGCCAAGTTATTGGTTTTATCTTGAAGGCCGACTTCGTTATCGATCGGTGAAGCCATTTGATTGGTGGTTATTATTAGCTGATCCGAAATTCAAGATGTTTTTGGAAATAAGTGCAAAGCACAATGGCGTGTTTTTTTCAGATTTGTATCAAATAACCACTGTTATCCTCGGTCCCACGGTGGGCGCCAAACGGTTTACCCGAAAAATGGATAGAGTTGAATTTATATGCAGTTCCAAGGATTTGTGGTGTAACTTAATACAAAATGTAAGGATAAATAGAAATGTAAATATAGATTGCAGAGAATGCGAAATAGATAAGGTTATTAGGAACAATGAATCTTAGGTTTCAACAAATAGAATCAATCTAAGAAATCTGAAAGAACGATTCTTTACTGTAGAAGAATATAGCGCTTTTATTACAATGTAAGCCTGAGAAAAACTTGTTTTACAGAAATGGTAACCAAGCCCTTTTATAGTGGAGGGATTTGGCTCTAAGCATAATAAACATTCAGTGGGAGACCCATGATAAGTCAGCTTTTCCACCATTTCTGCCAAGATTCTCTCTAGTGGGATTGCAACGGCTTTTGTCTGCGAGCTCGATCTTGCTTAGAACCCTCGATTTTGGTTTGAGCTTGATTTCGACTCGAGCTCTTGATCTTGGTTCGAGCCCGATCCTGGATCGAGCACCCGAATTGATTCAAGGTCAATGTTGGTTGGTCTCTGGATTATCAGCATGATAGATCTACTCTGCATCATGGTTTGATTTCGATTCGAGCTTGATAACCATATTGAACTCGACACGGATCGGCCTCCCCGGGTTCGAGGTTAGTTTGTTCCACCTTCGGGATCTTACTTCGATAGATCATCGTTCGAACTCGATCGGACGTGCTAAGCCTGAAATCTATTTCGACCGTATACATAAGTATTTTGAAGTGTATTTATTTATGATAAATATAGTGTATAAGTTAGTTATACCGTATAAAATTTCCTGAAAATATTGCTAAGTTTTACATAAATAAATACCGTAAAAGAAAGACAGAAACATGCAAGTTAATGACAGACTCAAGTACAAAAAAATAATGAAGATAAAAATAAAATCGTAAATGTGAGTATTGTGATATAGTACCTTAGCAAGATAATTTAAGAAGTGAAGAAAATTAACTAAAACTCCATTGAAGCTCGCTTAGACTTGAATTTAAAAATTAATTTTTTTAAATTGAATTTTGTTTCTAGTGGTGTTTAACCAAAAATAGTTTTTGTGCTCAAAGCAAATAAAAGAATAATTCGGATTTCTAATAACCAATTTTACTTCACTTTTTCTAATTTAAATGAATAGCAAATAATGAAAACAAAATATTGAGAGAATAAGAAGAAGAAAAATCTTATTGATAATCGCAACTTTCTTCCAATAGAAGAGAATACGATCTTCTAACGGCAGAGAATATTAAAAATATAGACAATTGATAGTATAATTTCATGAATTTCTTGGTGGGGGTACAAGATATGTTAATGGGGTTTATATAAGGGTATAATTTATAACTGTTTTGCCCTACTTAATTCCTGCCCGTTACTAATATTATTACATTGATTACCTATTACGTGGGTGATTCATAACGGTTATGGTAATGTCACAACCTGAAATCCCAACCTCGGGGTGGTGATGGTGCCTAACATTCCACTTGCTAGGCAAGCAACGTTAGCTAATTACTTAACCAGTTTAACATTTTAAATCAGAACATTAATATTAAGAAATTGCAATATTCTGAAATGGATGTGATAAATACAACGTAGCGTAGTCTAAACATCTCTCAGGAATCTGGAGTCACGAATACATGAGCATTCTAGAATTCTACAGAAAAAGTCTGAACGAAATATAACTGTTTGAAATAAGAAAAATAGTAA
Source organism: Nicotiana otophora (assembly GCA_000715115.1). Taxonomy (NCBI): domain Eukaryota; kingdom Viridiplantae; phylum Streptophyta; class Magnoliopsida; order Solanales; family Solanaceae; genus Nicotiana; species Nicotiana otophora. The sequence continues at coordinate 15,969 of AWOL01S0007032.1, forward strand.
AAATGGGATAGAAAGGGACTCCAGGGACTGCGAACGCCAGAAGTCTATCTCAAGTCTCCAAAAGCAGTTGAATCCGAGCAGTCTCCGCTACGCGCCGCCGGGACCAACACCAATATCTGCACAAGAAGTACATAAGTGTAGCATGAGTACAGCCGATGCCATGTACTTTGTAAGTGCTGAGTCTAACTTCGACGAAGTAGTGACGAGGCTATGGCAAGTCACTCATAAATAACTTGTACAAAACAGTAATAACAGAAACATAAATAGAAATAAAACAGTAAACTCAAATAACCGGACCCATAGGTCAACTACCAGAGGGGCCCGGAATAACATAATCTTAAATCTCAAATCACAATACCGAGAACAAACTCTACATCCACAAACAACTACAACACAACAAATCTGTTGCGGTGTACCGATGGTAGGCTACATTCTCATGTTTTAGTCGATTATTACATTCCAATTTACTGTACTTTAGTTGAGTTTAAGCTTTAATCGCTAGTATTTTTCACTAATTGTGTATTTTATGCTGTGTAGGAGTAATTTCGAGCTATGTAGATAATGTGGAATGAATTGAAGTGATTTGGAGCTTTGAAGTCTGAGTAAAAGCCCAAGGAATTAAGTTGGGATCGTGTTCGAGGATCAACGGATGATAGTGGAACGAAACGAAGAATCGAGCAGGTATATTACGCAGTGTCTAGTAAAATGCACATAACTGTTTGCTCGGAACTCTGTTTGGGCTGCACAATATACTTTTGGAAAGCTAATTCAAAGAGCTACAAAGTGCATGGTTTGCGGTTTTTCAAATCCCCAACAAAACAGGGTGAAACGTGCGCGGTAAGTGCACGGTAAATGAATCATTTTGGATGTTTTAATTGTTGCATCTATATTCACATGTTCATGTAATCGAGAGAGGCATAACTTGTGATGTTTTTGCATTATCTTGTCGATTGAATTCATTGATTCTTCTTAGTAATCGAAAGAGGCTAGTTGAATTGTTGTTTAGACCTAGTTAGGAGGATAATCGAAAGAGGTTCTCCTAAAGACCAATCCACTACGAATTTGTGCATATCTTCACCTAGCGGAAATTGGTTCATATTGTGCAGTTAAGACTTAATCGAGAGAGGAATTTCTACCAAACGTTTGAGATAATAATTGAGTGAATTCGAGAGACTCACTTGAACATTAGGAGTGAATTAACTAGAGTTAAATCGTAGACAATTATCTTGCACCTATCCAATCAACCCTTATTTTCTCCCATTGATAACTTCCTTGCTACTTTTGTTTGATTATCATTAGTCAATTAGCTCTAGATTCTTAGTTAATTTTAGTTTTAATTTACATAATTCTCAACTTTTGATCATCTTGGATAGCAATCTAACTACAAACTACAATAATATTGTTTAACTCCAATCCTTGTGGATACGATATTATATTTTACTATATTCGACTAGCGAGCATATTTAAGTGTGTATTTTGCGCTCGTCAATTTTGGCATCGTTGCTGGAGATTGGCAATCAATAGTGTTTGAAATAGTTTGTAGTGCTAATTCAAGAATTAGGTTTTAGTTTTTTTCTTTTCTTTTTCCTTTTCTATTTTATTTTCTTTATTAGTTAACTTCTTTTCAAGAATTGTTTTGTAGTTCCTAATAAGTTGGAGAAGCTACTGTAGATATTGAACTCTAAATGTTGTGAAGATGGAGTACAACTAGCCTAAGAAAATGGTTGAAGAGTTAGCAGCTGAATATTATCAGCAGTCTGCTATGTGTTTTAAATGCGGTGAAAATCATCTATGGGTTGATTGTCAAGCATATATGTATTCCTCCTATGGTTCGTATTTTGAACAATCTCACTCTATTTCTAGTTCGTACAGGTATGGGGATTCATATGGGCACAATCTTGACTTGTAACGACCCAACTTGTCATTTTAAGAATTAACGCCCTTTTCAACGACTTAAGATCCCGAACAACTTCATAATATGTATTATGACCCGCGGGTGTGGTCGAGTTTAATTTTCATAAGATTTAGAATTTAATTGAAAGAAAAATTCTCAATTTGAAGCTTAAATGGAAAGAGTTGACCAAAGAGTTGACTTTTGAGCAAACGACATCGGAATAGAATTTTGATAATGTCAATAGCTTCGTATGGTGATTGCGGACTTAGGCGCATATTCGGATTTGGATTTGGAAGTCCGTAGGACAATTCGACACATTTTGGCGAAAGTTGGAAAATAGACGATGTTCGGAAAGTTCGATCGAAGGTTGAATTTTTGATAACGATGTCGGAATCCAATTCTGGAAATTTGAATAGGTCTGTTATGTCACCTATGACTTGTGTGCAAAATTAGAGGTCAATCGAACTTGATTCGATAGGTTTCGGCATCGAATGTTGAAGTTGGAAATTTTATAATAGACTAAAGTTTCAAGTGAGATCGCACAAGACCTAACTTCAAACGAGCATATATCTCTTGATATGAAGAGTTATATGGTGTGTTACCTATCAAAAGAAAGTTCTATGTGTTTAGTTTCTAACGCTTCAAACCGTTTGTCATTTGGATATTCCTACAAGAAGTTATGACCAAATTACCAAAGGCTGGAAAAATGTAATTCTGCGACCAATTATGCGATCGCAAAACAGTTATGCGATTGTAAAACTGCTTCTGCGACCGCAAATTGGTCGCAGAATGGACAAGAAGAGCCCAGTTCTGGGCACCGATTTTTTGGCCCACATACCCATTCCGCGGTCCATTATGCGACCGCAGACCTGCTTTCGGAGGGTTAATTTTTCTATTTTCATAACCCGACCCCATTTTGATAAATAGGCTTTGGGGCTTATTTTGGGGTATTTTCTGAGGGTTTTAGAGAAAGGTGAGAGCATTTAGAGAGAGAATGAGGGAACCTAACATTCTAATCATCAAATCTTCAAGAATCAGTGAAGCTAATCACAAGATTTTCATCAAAGAGGTAAGATTCAACCCCTAGTCTTCAATTTCGAGTTTGTGGTAAAAGATTGGTGATTGGGAGTATGATTCTTGGGTGTAAAAATATTATGTATATATGCTTGTACCAATAAGGTTTGTGGGAAGATTGTTGAGATCAAATAAGTAAAGATTGGGTTGTGTAATGAAGGAAATCTTGTAGAAGAACCTTGTAACCAAATTTGCACACCTAGTGTTTGATAAAATGCTCAAATGAGCTGAAACCATAAATATCTTCCTAATTATGGTTCACTTTTGTTATGTTTATAAATAGATTGAAGTTGCTAGGATTTCTGAAACCTCGTAGTAATTTAAGGAAGGCTCAAGAAAGATTGGAGCCGTCCGGAGATCAATTCACGTGAAAAAGCTATTTTGGAATATCGACCTAACTTCAAAAAGGTAAGTGTCTTGCTTAACCTCGAGCGGGGGAATTTTCCCTTAGGCATTGAATCTTATGTGCAATTTGTGTAATTGAAAACCATGTACGCAAGGTGTCGAGTACGTACTTGTTTTATTTGTTCAAATTTTATTGAGTTAAAGTCTTGAGCATATTGTGTAGTAAATTGGATAATTGTTGGCATATATTTAATCATCTATTTGTCGTGCCTAAATCCTTGTTGTTGACTCTGTTGTTATATGACAAGTTGATGTGATTGTTATTTGATTATTTATGAAATTCCGTGAATTTGCTGGTTTGATAATTATTGGAATTTAATTTCATTTTAGATTTGTTTCTCTGCAGATAATTAATTAAATGAGATTAAGAAGAGGTGTTTATATAATTATCAAAAATTTGGAGTTAATAAAGACTTTGCTTTTATGTTGAGTAATTTCTATCTTTGTTGATTGTTTTTGGGTATTGTACACATTGTGTGGAGCCTTCGACTATTTATTGTGAAATTAATTGACTTGGTTGTATCTTTGGAATTTTGGTTGTAGCTATTGGGAAAATTATGATATGAATTGATTTTGTTATGTTGCCGTGATAATTTCTCGTGTAAATTATTGTGTTGTGTTAATTATTATTTTGAAGATATAAGGGTAGCATTTCACCGTTGATATTATGTGGGTATAAGGGTGGCATTTCATTGTGGTTGTGTTTGTTAGAATATTGTCTGGACGGAGCGATAAGGGGGGCAATAGGAGCGATAATGGTGGCAATATGAGCGATAAGGGTGGCTATTGATATTGTCTGGGAGGAGCGATAAGGGTGGCTATAGGAGTGATAAGGGTGGCAATAGGAGTGATAAGGGTGGCTATTGTCAGGGACGATATGCGATGATGTGGGGTTGTGGGGTTGATGATTTTCATGTGATATTGTAATATTCTTGTGTTTATTTTTATACCTTGTGCAATTTTTCTTGTTGTTGGTAAATTGATGACAATCTGATTTATGTTGAAATTTAGAGCTTGTGGCTATTGCGAGGCTGATTATAAAATAAAATGTGGGCACGAGGTGCCGTGAGTAAATAATGAGGATATTGGCGCATGAATTATCCGTGCAGTTGTGATATGAATTGTGGGCACGAGGTGTTGTGATTAAATGATAATGATATTTGGCACGTGAATTATCCATGCAGTTATGATATGAAATGAGGGCACGAGGTGCCAGGGGAAATATGATAATTTAATTATGGGCACGAGGTGCCGTGGAAATATGAAAAATGTGTTGAGACCCGTGTTTACGAAAAATATGGAAATGAGCTGAGACCCGTATTTTTATGATTATGAAACGAGGTGTCACATGGTGACTTTTTAATTGAAAGGATTATATTCGAAATATTTATTTGAAAGGATTTTTATGTAAAAGGTATTATATGAAAGAATTATATTTGAAAGGTAATTATTTGAGAAAATTATATCTGAAAGAGAGTTATTTGAAAGAATTATATGTGAAAGACATTTATTTGAAGTATTTGATTTATTGTGTATAATTGTATTTATTAATTGTTAAGCGATATTAATGGTATTCTTGTTGTTTGCTGTGCATAATACTGGTTGTTTTTGTTGCCCTTATTGTTATCATCTTCCTATTATTTTGTATATTATATTGCACAGGCTATTAGACTAGTGAGTGTCTTGAGTTTACCTCGTCTCTACTCCACTGAGGTTAGTCTTGATACTTACTGGGTACCGACCGTGGTGTACTCATACTACACTTCTGCACATTTTTGTGCAGAGCTAGGTATTGGAGTTATTGGGCTTGAAAAGAGTTAAAGCGCGATCGTAAGGATTCAAGGTAGAGCTGCTTGGTCGTCGCAGTCCCTTGGAGTATTTTTATTTCACTGTACTATTAATTTTTAATCAAACAGTATTGTATATTCGATCCTCGTGATCATTCCATGTATTTAGTTAGAGTTTGTGACTTAGTACTACCAGTCTTGGGAGGTTGTACATTCATATTTGTTCCGCTGTTAGTTTTGGTTACTTATTTAATTAAAAAAAATGGCTCAACAAAAATGTAATTGAAATCGGCTTACCTAGTCTTAGAGACTAAGTGCCATCACGACGCCTGTGGTGGGATTTTTGGGTCGTGACATGACTCTGGTTGGGATGAATACCCTTATTATAACTGGAATGGAAGCGAAGTGAGACAACCACCTCAAGAGGAGAATGGTAGCTTGGAAGAGCTTCTGTATAAGTTCATAAATACGTCGGTAGAGAGATTTACACAAGATGATGAAGCCATGAACAACCTAAATATGCAAGAAAGTCAAATAATAAGTACACTTTTAGAAAGCTCATTGCGTTGTGATGGTGAATATATGGAGGAGATACCCTGCGAGAATAAGCCTACCCAAGAGGATGAGTATCCACAGAGAGAGCTTTTCACTGTTCAAGATGACTCTTATTCAACTGAGATAATTGAAGATAAGGCTGTGGTTGAGTGTGAAGCAACGAAAGAAGAATTCAAACCCCCATCCATATTTTCATATTTGCAACATTTGGTAGAAGAGAATGAGAAACAAATAGTCTTGGACATACCAGAGGAATATTCACTTGACCTTTTTTCTTTGTTTTCTTACTCTAACCTTGATCATATGAATTTTATTTTTGGGGATTTACAGGAATATGTATGGATTTATCCTGTGAAAGAATGCAGAAACAAGTTAAGGATCATCATGAACGAGCAATTTACCGCTCAAGATGAGGACAGGAAAGAAAGAAAAGAGCGGGTCTTGCAGGTATCCTTAGAAGAATTGGACTTAATGAGCTCCATAAAGAATCCCAAGGAGCGAAAACGAGGAATGAATTCAGAATTAGGGGTGGAGTTCATAAGTTCTCGGAAAAGAAGAAAATTCAGGGAAGTTTTATTTACCTTATGCTTTTTAATTATGTGTCATGGGGACATGCCACAACTTAAAGTGGGGGGTGGGGGATAATTATATGTTGTATGTATATGTGTTAGTATTGTTTTTTTGAGTAGTTAACAAAAATTGAAAAACAAAAACCATAAAAATTTTAAAGTTTTTGATTTATCCCGATGATGGATATCATTCGACAGGTTTCTTGAGGGATTAAGTCGAAAGAAAAAGACAAAAAGATTTTTTTTTGTAGGTAGTGTAATAATTCCCCCTTGATTTTTCTTCGTGTCGCGGTTCTTTTTCAAGGGTTTTATTTGAACCGGGTGTAGTTAGTTTTTATATTTAGGAGTAGGAAAACCTTGTGCTATGAATTGAATTGAAGACAATGTTTCTTGACTTTATTATGCCTTGAGAATAGCGAGTGATTTAGTTATGGCGCTTAGGCTCAGTTTTTGACTCTTGTATAAGTACCTTAAATTGTATGATCTTAACTTTGCTTAACTTCTTTGACTAGGGTGTCTTGATGATCCAATCTTGCCCCGTGTGTTTGCAAAGAGAAATAGTAGTCTTGTTTAGTTTTGGAAGTGATATAGGCATTTCTTTGTTGAGCCAAAATCTTTTACCCACCTAACTGTTATGTATCTTAGTTAACTCCTTTGAGCCTGTAATCCTATTTCTTTGGCAACCACATTACAAGCGTTACCCATTTGTTTGAATTGAACATCTATTTGAACCATTTATCTCCCATGAGAACTTAAAATTGCTATGAACTTTGTAAAAGTTGAAGTGTGGGGTAGTAGGTTTGGATTTTGAGTGGAACTTTTGAAATAAGGAGAAAGGTGCAATGTTTTGAAAAAGTAAGAGTCACTTGAATTGAAAAAAAAAAGAGAAATAAAAAAAACTATTTGTATTGTTGTGAACGAGATTCATTGATAAGTGGTAACTCTTGATGTAATGGTGCTTAAATAATTTGGGGAGTTAATGCATGTTGATATCAAGGTGGAGTATGGTTTGACATAAGTGTGGGGTTTTGAATGTTAAAGTGTATGTATTAAAGTGCTTAGGGAGGTGTAGTTACTCTTATATCTAAATATATCCTACCCGTCCTGCAGCCTACATTACAACCATTTAAAGTCCTATTTGATCCTTGACTGAATGAACTCGATTAGTTGAGGAGTACACTACGGGCAAGCCTATGGTTCATCTTTTGTGGCATATGAATGTTGTTTCTAAGAGTGAGTGAATTCTTTCTATCTTGAGGTCCTGATCGTTCTTAAATTATGTGTGGAACTACTCTCTATTGTTGTGAGGGCACTTGATTCATGAAGGAAAGGTAATGTCGTTGACCTCTATGTTAGAATAAGTGAGTATGTTGTGAATAATGCTTGGTGCTTGTGAGTCAATTCTTGAGGTGAAGATGTTACACTATTGTGCTTAGTCTATTTTAAATATTCTTGGTGTGATGAGTTAGGAGAGTTGCTAAGTAAGGTTTGTTGATACCCAATTTTCCCTCATATTTTATATATATATATATATATATATATATAGAGAGAGAGAGAGAGAGAGAGAGACTTTCAAAATAGTGCATATACATCATCATTTTGATTTATAAACATACACAAATGTTTGTTTCATAATTTTTCATAATTTCTAAAGACTTTAAACCAATTTATTCCTGCATTTTATTATATAAATATCCAATAATTATCCTCCAAATTATTTTTATGATGATTTAATCATCTAAACTTATCATTTATACCAGCATGAGGTTTTAAATATTTTTTTTCAGTGCATTTCTTATAATTACATTTTGCATTTTAGGGCTAATTACATATTTTTGCAATAATAGCCCATATGCATGTATAATTATATTATTTATGCAGAAAATGACTTTTATATTTTTATAATGTTAAGTAATTATTTTTAATCATTTTAGTACATAAATGATATTTTGTTATTTATTAATTACTTTTATAAATAATTTATTTATTAAATATTGGCTATTTAAAAACTAGCCTAAAAACCCACCCATTTTCGGACCAATTGCTAGCCCAAACCTAACACCCTAGCCCAATAAATCTCAAGCCCAAACCAAACACCCCTTCACAAAACCCGGTCGGTACCCATTTTATACGACCCACCCCATTTATCTTTAATCCCAGCCGTTGAGATCTCAAGATCAACGGCCCCCGTTCACCTCCTCTCTTTAACTATCCAAACCTGCCGAAACCCTAACCATTCTCACCACCCGCCGCCCCTAAATCCTCTCTACTCTCTCTTCTTCTCTGAGAAACCTTAGCCACCGCCTCTCAAAACCCTCCCCTCATCCCTCTTCTAACGGGATTTCCTTCTCATCTCCTTACCATATTAGTATGTTTCTGCTATTGGTTGATTCTCCATGGTATTTCCTAATACTTGCCTAAACATGACAAGTATTACCACTCTGATTCTGTCCGATTGACTCCCATTTCTTGAATTTGGACGATATTCCGTCTACACACGTTTATTCAACACCGTGTGAGTCCGATTTTGTTTATATTTTGTTGATTCTTACTTACCCTAAAACTAGGGTTTACAGATTTTCTTCAAAATCGAACCAAAATTGGTTCAAACCCCTAATTTTGAGTATTATTCGGTCTATATTCGTCCTATGCTATTGTGAGTCCAAATATTAATTTATATTCTGTTGATTCTTACTTACCCTACAAGGGTTTTTAGATTTCCTTAAATCGGACCAAAAGTGGTTCAATTTTCTGATTTTTAGTGCTATTTGTGTCTATATTCATCATATGTTACTTTTTTGTGTATATTCCGTTGATATTTACTTTCCCCAAAAACTAGGGTTTTGCCCGATTTTTCTCCAAATTGGTTCTAATTGATTCTGCATGCTCTTCTTTCCTTATTTTTATGTCTGATTGATTATATTTTCTTGTTTGTTTGTTCGATTCCTACTATTATAAAAACCCATTCCCCTTCCCCATTTTTTTGGGACAGAACTTCAATCACTATTTTTCCACTAAAACTGAAGCTTTACTCTGTGCTCGTTGAGTATCTTGTTCTGTTTTGGGCTCTTGGCTAGCTGAAAGCCAAGGCCACCAGATTTCTATTTTTCTTTTCCGACCTCTCTTGTGTGTGGGCACTGCCCTGGGTTCTTGAAACCCTTGGGAACTTGACACATTTGAGACTCTGGGTCCTATTTGCTGTTCTTTCTTGTTTATTGAACAATCACTAGTTAGTTTCTAAACCTTCGCAATATTTATTCCATTATGTTAGCATGTTTTCTGAAACTACATGACTTTATGTGTTCCCGTGACTCTTTTCTGTCTAATTCTGCCTATAATTACTAGCCTAATAATGTCTTTGCACCCAACTTAGTCAATTTGGACAGATTGAAGCATGTTTAGCTTTGTGATTGCTAATAATCTGAATGTTCTGCCTTGATTATATGGCTTAATCCATGTGTTCTGCCTTATTCTGAATCTCTAGTGATCCGTTTTTGTCATTAATATGCCTTAGTTTATTTAAGACCTTCATTCTAAATGTATAATGTGCCCCCTACAAATATGATTATCACTCTATGTGTTCTTGCCATATCCAATTTTGTACCTCTAATAACCTGTTATCCTTTCTTCCTTGACTGATGCCCTCTATGGTACCTGATCCTGTTTGTGTTATACTGTTTAATCCTGAGTTTGGTATAATATGATCCTTTAAGTTCTAAACTGGTTGTATTAATTGGTTTTACTAGTTTAATGCCATTGCCTGCTAACTTTGCAATCCCAGGCTCATTGTTTCTTGTCATATGTAACTCTGCCCCAATGTATTAGTTTGCTTCTCGAGTTCATGTTCATTATTTGATTATCTTAAAGTGTCTGCAAATGCTTTTCCAAACATATTACTTTATTACTATTTCTTTGATTTTTTCTTGTTATGAGTCTAATTCTGGGCCGGCTGGAAGCCAAGGTCTCCTAAATCTTCTCTATTAACCTCCCTAGTATGAGCACTGCCCTGGGTTCTTGAAACCCTTGGAAATTCTGACACACTAGGGTTTAAGGTTCTGTGGCCACTTTGTCCCAATTGCTCAATTCTGCCTCCCTTTTCACCTACTGAATGAACTAATTGGTTTGTGTAAATGGTTGTTAATCAGCTCTAGTTACTGGGTTTTGGCTATTTTGTGTAAATGAAGATTGTTTTCTAGGTTTGATTGGTTATGACTTCTGGGTTGTGGTGAAACCTATATGGATACGAAATTAGAAGGCCTGACCATGCTGGGTGTACTTTGGGCCTGTCTTAGGGCCACTATAGTGATTTTGTAACTTTGTAATTTGATTCATTCATTGGGCCTGTAATAATGCTGTAATAACAATTGGGGTGTTAGTCAAATTGGGAAAATGAGTTTATTCTAATATTTGCATGAACGGGTAGAAATCCTACCTATAGGTGTTTAATTTACTCAACAAATTCTGCTCCTATGTGTTAGATAACCTGCCCATAGGACCTGAGTGTTTAATTCGTTTAACATATTCTTCTCTGATGTGTTTTATTAGATACCATGTCTATAGGAAATAAAGTGTCAATGACCAATCTTTCAATTTACATAACTGCAGCATATTCATTAGATACTATGACTATAGGGTTATGTTAGCTTATGTTCTATAAAATCTGCATTTAGAAACCATGCCTATAGGGTTTTACTTGGTTAATTCACTATTATACTGCCCACTTAGGAGACATACCTATAGTATCTAAGTATAAAAAATCAATTTCAATCGTTAATCGTTAGAAATCCTGCCTATAGGATAATACCACTCGCTTTTAAGTGTTAATATTGAACTTTCAACACTGTTTCGTTGCCACTATTAGAAAGCATGCCAATAGGATCAAACTAAGTAATTCTGAGTATCTTCAATAGTTATCACTGCCAACTACCGTATAAATCACCTAGATATCATGTCCATAGGTTTAATTGCTCATAATCTGTAATCAGCAGGCCGACTGTGTAGTCGCTTAGAAATTGTACCTAAAATGGCATCTTGCTCTAAAACTGCATGCACGTTTGAATCCCAAGGTCACATAGAAACCATGTCTATAGGGCTTAATGGCTTTAACTTGTCTCAATTCTAAAACTGTCAAACGCCTAATTTGTTTGCGTGCATTTGTTGTCTAAGTGTGGAGGCTAACTTGAGCCCTTAATTGCCTTCACATGAAGTCCAACTTGTTTTGTATGTCACCTAGTTTTATCATTTCTGAGCAGCCTAAGCTAAGTCTAGAAACCATCCAAAATAGAGGTCCAAACGCCTCCTAGGCCATAGGCATGGGACGAGTAGTGCACGCATAGGGCATGGTTTAGAATCAACTAGTGCGCTTTAGGTAAAAACTTAAAGATAGTAATCGGGTAGCAAGAGATGATAGTCTGTGCCCGCTTAATAATACGAGTAACACCCCACCTCAAGAAAGTTACGAAGTATTATTTATGTTGCATGGGGTGATCCTTTAGGCTAAAAAACTTAGGATCCCCCATCTTGTCTTTAAACCAATTATCTGTGTTTACTCAAGGACTTTCTAATAATGATTTTTCAAATTTTTTGTTTTTCTCTCTGACTATTTGACTAATTCATGTAATTCAAGTTTGGCCGGGTCCCACAATTATGGAACTCGAAGAGTGCCTAACACCTTCTTTTCGAGGTAATTTGAGCCCTTACCCGATCCTTGGTGACGCAAACTAGTCAAACCAGAGTTATTTGCAAATAGGTGCCCTAACGCACCTCAAACCCGTTAGGTGGAGACTCTCTCTTTTAACACCTTCCTTTAAAAGAGTTGTCACGTGTCGAAACCCGATTTCGTGAGAAAGAGGGGCGCGACAGTATGACGACTATGCTGGGGATATTTTTAGGCTCTTACCATAGCGAACTTGGTCTTTATGAATTAGTCTTCTTTGATGAATGTGTTTCCTTGTTCTTTATCATTACATGAACATCCCGCTTCCATTTTCCCTTTTTATGTCTACATGCACACCCTTTTCCCTATTTCCCTCTATTTTGGAATTTGTATTAATATGCAAATCTTTGCTTAATTTGGTTACAATGTGCGTTTTTCTTTATTTTTTAGTCTTGTTCACTTACTCCGAATCATTTTTAAATTTGCTACATCATGTCTCTCCCTACCCCTACCCCCTTGCTTGCTTTATTGCAATTCTTTCACATTGCGCGAACTAACTTCTTCCTTGTTTTCCTTTCTTTTTATGTCTTTATGCTCCATTTAATACTGCGCTTATTTTCTTCATCATGCAAAATACTTGACAATGTTTTATTTTATCTTTACATAAAGCATGCTCTACATCATATTCTACTCGTGCGTAATTAATACCATAGCGACGCTTGATGAGTGTCCACGCTCTTCCTAAATCACCCTTTTAAAGTTGGAAAGGCTTATTTGTGGTAAAACTAATCGATCAGCAGTACAATTGACGGTTCCGTGCCTTCCCCTCTCAAGTTGTCCACTTGAGGGTACCGGTCTAGACTCTTCTAGAAACCCCCACTCTAATATTAACTGTGCATGCATCATGTCTAAACCTAGTATGGGTTAGAACGCTGTCCGCGTAATAACTCTCTAAGGCAAGCCTTGTCCAAACCTCGCCGGGATTTCCTTAAATCCCAATGGGTACAATCATGATATGTGCATTATTTGGAGAAAACGTGCCGATATGCTAATCATTAATGTGTAAATAGTCGAATCCGGAGGGGGAAAGGGCTAACTTTATTTGTTTTGCAGAAATGAGGCACGAAGTCCCCAGGTTCGGCATGGTTCGAAGTATCCCACCTTTGTTTCTAGATTGGTGGGAAAATCTCTCTCCAAGTGACAAAAACCATGTGAAAAGCGTTCTCGGGAATTTACCTTCTATGTTAGATATTCAGCTGAACAATGTGTTAATTGAGGCTGCCACTATGTTCTGGGATGAGAAGAGGGACGTGTTCCGTTTTGGTGATATAGAAATGACTCCCCTTATAGAGGAAATATGAGGCTTTGCTGGGCTCCCATAGGATAGCCCTGGCTTGTTGGTACCGAAAAACCGTACTTCTCGAGGTTTCCTAAAAATGATGGGTTTCCGGAAAAATGATGAGTTAGTCTGTCTGAAGAAATCTTACATACCATTTGACTTCCTTTACGAGCGTTATGGTAACAGCAAGTCATATCGTCTTTACCATGATGAATTTGCCATCACTTTTTTGGGTTGGACTCACCGCCGGGTTTTTATATTCATTGTCAGTTTCCGGGGATGCTGATATTCCCAATTCAAGGAGAAAGGATCCACACTCGCCTAGCTATGGTCACTAAAACCCTAATGGAAGGAATTGAGGGTCAAACTTACACTATTGTCCCAATGATCGTGGCTGAGATGTACCGAGTCTTAGACCGTTGCAAAAAGGGATATAGGCATTTCGAGGGTTGCAATCGGTTGCTGCAAACATGGTTATTGGAACACCTTCAGAGAGGACAATACCGTCAAGAATTTTCGTGAAGACCATGGAATGACCACATAGCTTATCACCATCCGAAGAGAATGACTTTTATCCCAGACAAGTTTGCACAACCGGGAAACGCTGTGAGCTGGGTACATTTCTTTAGCAATTTGACTGATGACAAGGTACATTGGATGTTCGAGTGGTTCCCTAAGCAGTGAATGCATCATCAGGTCGAGAGATGTTGCTCATCTAGTGCTAATCGGATTAAGGGAAATCTATCCTTATACTCCTATCAGAGTCATGAGGCCAGCTGGGATAAAACAGGTTATACCACGAGTTTTCAAAATGGTTCATTACAAAGCAGACTTCCAAGGGAATGCCATTCCATTCAAGTTCGAGGCACAGCACAGGTGGCATCAAAAGATTATTGTGGAGAAAGATACTATTGAGCCAGATAGGTATCATGCCGGCCATGTGTACTTCTACCCATCATGATTGGTCGATGACATAGCAGGAGAGGTCAAGCCAGGGGTTGATTTGAGAAATAGGGTCATAGACGACGCTGCTGAAGCACAAGTCAAATACAGGAGGTTGCGCAAAAGGGTCTTTGAATCTGAGGCCAGGCATTTGGAACAACATAAAGTGGACATGGAGGCAATCAATGAATGGAGGGGAATCGCTACTAAATCAACAGAAAGGTTGGAGTATTTGGAGCAGGGTTTGATGGAACTTGAGGGAAAGATGAGGAAAAGGGTCTCGGATTGTCAGAACGCAGAGGGTAATGGAGGAGGACATCTAGAAAGGGCATATCTGCTGTTGGACATGCGCGACCTGGGGAATCTAATTGACAGGGCTAAGAAGGCCAAGCTTGGAGAAGGTCCCTCTGGGACCGAGTAGATTAGGAATGATGTTGTCTAGATTCGTTTTAGAATTTGATTGTAATAAGGCAAATGCCATTAGTGACTCTTTATAATTATTGTCATTTTAGTAGAGATTTGGTATATTTATCATATTAATGAAATGATGCAGTTATCGGCATTGAGTTTTCTCCAAAGATATATGTCGCTAGGCGTACCTCGGGCACGATGAGGTCCCCAAATTAGGACGCGAATTTATAATTCCGCAATACATGTTTAAATATCGTAAATGTTGATACCCAATTTTTCCCTCATATTGTTCAAATATATATATATATATATATATATATATATATATATATACACACTTTCAAAATAGTGCATATGCATCATCATTTGATTTACAAGCATATACAAGTATTTTCATAATTTTCTATAATTTGTAAAGACTTTAAATCAATTTATTTCCATATTGTATTATATAAATACCTATTAATTACCTTACAAATAATTTTTATGATGATTTTATCATCTAAACTCATCATTTACACCCATATTAGGTTTTAAATATTTTTAGTACATTTGTTATAATTACATTTGCATTTTAAAGGCTAAAATAGCATATTTTTGCAATAATAGCCTATATGTACTTATAATAACTTTATTTATGCAAAGGATAACCTTTTTATATTTTTATAATGTTGAATATTTGTTTTCAATCATTGTTATGCACAAATAACATTTTAATTTTTTATTTATTATTTTTACAACTTATTTTATTGGTTAAATTTGGGTATTTACAATCTGGCCCCATTTGTTTTAATTAATTTCGGACCTAAGACTACCCAAAACTACCCAAACCAGTCCAAGCCCATTACTCCTAACCCAATTACCCTTACCCATTCATTAAAACCTGACCCCAGTCCGTTTAAATCTCGGCCGTTGATCAAAGATGATCAACGGCCCACAAATAACCACCCCCTTTCCTTATATCTCCCTCCTCTCTACCCTAACCCTCATTTCCCTAAACCCACCGCCCTTATTTCCCCTCTACTGATGAACCTTTATTCCTCATCCTCACCCAAACTCCGATTTCTAGCATTTTTCTGTCTATATTCATTCTATTACTTGTGAATCTGCTTATTTTTGTCGATTCCCTTCACTTACCTAATTTAAGGTTTCAGACCCTTTTACTTGAACCAAATCTGGTTCGATTGTAGGTTTACTTTTGAATAATTTCTTACCTATGTTTATTTTTATGTTAATATGTGATTCTTGCCTTTATGTTTTGCCAATTTTGTGGTTTACCTAACATAGGGTTTCAGACCCTTTTACTTGAACCAAATCTGGTTCGATTCAGTATTTCTTTTTTTATAATAAAATCTTGTCTGTTCATTATATACCTATGTGATTCTTTACCTTATTTCCTACTGATTTTGTGTATCTTCACCTAAAATTTGGGGTTTCAATCCCACTGATTTGAGCACTTGCCTTTCAAAATTTTAATTAGCTATTTCTATGCTCTAGTCTCAGCACTATTTAAATCCCTCCCTATTCTCCTTTGAAAAACAAAGAGAGAGAAGATTCAGAGTTCAAAAAACCTTTTCACTACTATATACCAAAAGCTGTGTACTCTTGCTCTCTCTTGAGCAATAATATTCAGTGTTTTGATTCTTGGCCGGCTGAAAGCCAAGGCCAGGAATTGTTTTGCTTTCGTTTGGTGCTGTTTGCTATACTGTTGGATTCCTTTTCCCTGTTCATCTTAACTGGTGAGTTATTGAATCTTCTGCCCTTTTCATTATGATTATTTGCTCAATGTGTTACTGCCATTAGGCCATGTTACCATAAATGCTATTACTTGTAGTTAAGACATGTCGAACTTAGTTTGAATTGATTAATGAAATCTGCCTAATTCTATGTTATTGAGGAATATCTTTTAGAGTTAAACATGCTTTCATGCCTCTTTAGCCATGTATAGATGTATGCCTTAATAGATTTATAATGTTTGTTTGTTGAACTTGTTATGGCCTGTTTAGTTCTGTTCTCACTATGTTATGATACCTCTACTAGATTGTCTTAATCAATTCCTACTGCTAATCAATGTGTTTTCTTTCTATGACTTAACCTGATCTGAAGTCTCTGTTATTACTGTGAACATGTTTATGAACTGGCCGTATTAGCATGTGACTTTGTTAATTTTTTAAAACTTGATTAAGTATGCTTAGGTTCAAATATGTTTGCTATTTGTTTGTACATGCTCTATATATGATTCTGTCCTTAAGTGTATCCCTAATCCCATCCTATTCTCCTGAATTCTCATTCTTTGCTAGCTGAAAGCCAAAGCTATTTAGGTTATGTCCTCTGGCCTCCCTAGTGTGAGCACTGCTCAGGGTTCATGTGAGACCCTTGTGAATTCTGACACACTAGGATTTGGTCCCTAGTCTTCCTTGAACTGTTTCTGATCATTTTCTTTAGTGTGAGCACTGCCCTGGGTTCCTGAAACCCTTGGGAACTCTGACATACTAGAGATTTGGGTTTTATATGCTTATCCTTGAAATATGGGTGAATCATTCACTACTGGTTATTGTATATCTATGAACATGGGCTTTTGGAACTACTGTGAGTTGAAGGCCTAGCCTGTCCAGGTGTATTTGGGCCTGGTGTAGGCTCTCTATAGTTTTACTTACCTTGAAATTCATTCATTAAATTCTGGTGTGTAATAATTATTTGTAATAACAATTCTGGAATATTAGTAAAAATGGGCTTATTTTATACTTACTAAAAAGTGGGGGTAGAAATCCTGCCTATAGGGTTAATGCTGTGATGTTGGATGTTATATGTTAGAAATCATGCTTCTAAGTGTCTTATTGCATTCAGTCATTATGTGTTAGCAACCATGTCCATAGGCTCAATGTTTGTCTCAATTATGTTCCGTTACAAACCATGCCTATAGAAATGGTATGCTTCGATGTATGTGTGAATTCCTGCTTGCATACTGTTTCATTCAGATTATAGAAATCATGTCTATATGATTTAAAAACTGTTCAGATTGTAGAAATCATGTCTATAGGATTTAAAACTGTTCAGATTATAGAAATCATCCTTATAGGATTCAAACTGGATCAAGTTATAGAATGCACGCCTGAATCTGTTTAATTGTTATTTATGCCTGTTTACTGTGCTGCTATCCTTGCTAGAAAATATGCCTGTAGGATTAAAACGAATAACTTTAGGTCTGTTTCTGTGACTGGCTACTATTTACTATCGCACAAAATACCTAGATACCATGCTGGTAGGCTTAATCGTATCATGCTAACATCAGTAAGCAAACTTTGTAGATCCTAATAATCGCATTAAGAAATTGACTTTGTATACGACTGTCTGCGCGTTTGTCAATACCCCATAGCTATCCTGCCTATAGGATTTTGTAATTAATAAAATTTGCTAATCAGTTTGCGTGCATTTGCGGTTTAAATGCGGAGACTAATTTGAGCCCATACTTGTTCCTATTTAAAAGTCCTAACTGTTTTGTATGTCGCCTAGTTTTCTCTTTTTGAGCAACCTAAGTTAAAGTCTAGAACTACCCTGAAATAGAGGTCCAAGTGCCTCATGGACCATAGGCATGGGACAGGTAGTGCATGCATAGGGTACAACTTAGAATCAAATAGAATAAGTAAACAACTTAAAGATAGTAATCGGGTAGAAGGAGATGATAGTCTGTGCCCGCTGAATAATATGAGTAACACCCCGTCTTGAGGGAGTTACGAAGTATTATTTATGTTGCACGGGGTGATCCTTTAGGCTAAAACACTTAGGACCTCCCATTTTGTGTTTTAAAATAAATCGTTTATTCATTTGTCCATTGTTTCTTTTCTCTTAGACTAATTCACATGATTTGGTTCGGCCGGGACCCACTGTTGTGGACCTCGAGGAGTGCCTAACACCTTCTCCTCGAGGTAATTTGAGCCCTTACCCGATCTTTGGTGACGCAAACTAGTAAACCCGAGTCATTTGCAATAGGTTCCCTAACGCACCTTAATCGGTTAGGTGGCGACTCTCTCTTTTAATAACCCTTCCTTTTAAAATAGTTTTCAATGTCGAAACCCGATTTCGCGAGAAAAAGGGGCACGACACTAAATATCCTTTTAATACTCCTTACTAACTTGTTTACCTTTTGTTTTTCTTCTTTTCTTTGTTTATTCCCATCCCTTAAGGTTGGTTCGTACATACTGGCATCATCAACATATCATACCAGATCAAGAGGTCTTCCACCTCCTCCTTCTCCAAGTGATCCTAAGAACAAAGGAAAAGCTAATATGGACGATATGAGTGGTATCAGCAAAGACAATGCTACGCATGCCGAGAATGTCGAAACTTCGGATGATCAGAGTACTCCGGCGCAGAATGACTTGGTTTTACAGTTAGAACAGAAGATATTAGAGTTACAAGGGGAACTTGAGCAGGTCCGTAACTTGGAAAACCTTTCCCTTACCCTGAATGTTCCCGACATCAACCAACAAAACGCCCAAAATCCAACACCTCCTCAAAACACACAAAACCAGCACCCGCAAAATCCTCCCGCACCTCACCAATATGCCAAGCCTCCCCAAAATCCTAATCCTCCACCACTACCAACTCCTCCATAGCATTATCATCATCCGACCCTGTACCCACAAACTACCACCTACCATACCCCTCAGAATACAGCACAACCTACTCTTGACCCGCAAAACTCCACCAATGACCACCATTACGCCCAGATTCTCGGAGTCTACCAAAGCAATCCCATATATGTGGAAACCTTACCCCACACCCCACAACAGACCCTATACATACCTGAATCTGCTGAGAAGGACCTGCTCATCAAGAACATGGTAGAAGAACTCAAGAAACTTACCGGCAGGGTTCAAAGTGTCGAAGGGGGAAAAGGCATTGAGGGTTTGAATTATGAATATTTGTGTATTTAGCCAGATGTAGAACTGCCAGAGGGTTACAAACCTCCTAAATGCGAAATGTTCGACGGAACTAGTGATCCGAAGGTGCACTTGAGAACATATTGTGACAAGCTTGTAGGAGTTGGCAGGGATGAAAGAATCTGCATGAAGCTGTTCATAAGAAGCCTCACTGGAGACTCCCTGTCTTGGTACATCAGTCAGAACCCAAAGAAATGGGTTAATTGGGTAAGCATGGTATCAGATTTCCTGGATCGGTTCAGGTTTAACATAGAAAACGCACCAGGCGTTTTCTACATTCAAAATCTCAAGAAGAAGCCAACGGAAACTTTTCGCAAGTATGCTACTCGGTGGAGGTCTGAAGCTGCAAAAGTAAGGCTAGCGCTGGAAGAAGAGCAAATGAACAAGTTCTTTATCCGAGCTCAAGATCTGCAGTATTACGAGAGGTTGATGGTTATTGAAAACCATAAGTTTTCCGACATCATCAAACTGGGAGAAAGAATAGAAGAGGGAATTAAAAGCGGAATGGTAACAAATTTTGAGGCACTTCAGGCTATGAACAAAGCCTTGCAGTCGGGCGGTATATCTAAAAAGAAGGAAGTAGGGGCAGTGATGGTAGCCCAAGGTCCGAAGTCTCCTCTCACATACTAAACACCTCCACCCACATATCATCCTTCCTCTTCTAGATATCAACAACCCGCTACCGCCTACCACACTTACAACACTCAGCCAGCATATTACCACTCACCACCATCCCTCCAAAACTACCAAAACCCCACGCCAAATTTTGTCCGTAGGACGCCCAGACAATACACTCCTATTGCCGAACCTATTGACCAGTTGTATGAGAGATTGAAAGCTACCGGTTATGTCACTCCCATTCCAGTTGTCACCATGGAAAATTCCTCTCAATGAGTCAATCCGAACAAGACATGTGCCTACTATTCGGGCATAAATGGTCACACTATTGATGAATGCCGTACTCTGAAGGATAAGATCCAGACGTTGATTGATACCAAAGTTATATAGGCAAAGGAGACTGCACCTAATGTCCGCAATAATCCCCTCCCGGATCACAGGGGTGAAGGGGTAAATGTGATAGAAACTGATGAAGAATGGGATCCGGAAGGGTCAATTGGGCTCATTCAAGAAGGGGATGATCCCAAAATACCTCCAGTTACTCTCACACCTATTGTGGTACAGATACAGTCACCGATTGAAGTTGAGGTAGCCGCACCGACTCCGTTCGAGGTTGAAGTAACAACGCCCTCCGCCACACCAACTCCGTTCAAAGTAGAAGTGACCACACCATTCACCGTAACGGTAGCACCCACACCATCCTTTAATTCCAATGTTGTGCCCTGAGACTATACTGCAGAAGCAAGGAGGAAAGGAAAGGGGAAAATGGAAGAAACTAGTACAGCTCAAGGTATGACCAGAACTGGTAGGGTTTACACGCCTGAGCATTTGGGGGAACAAGTAAAGAAGCCACTTCCAGGCAGCCTGTCATTGAAACCGGCCCGGATGATCTTTCGAGAAAGGTGCAAGCAAGGGAGTATTCTGTGGTCGATCATTTGAACAAAACCCCTGCTCATATATCCCTTCTATCACTATTGCAGAATTCTGAGGCACACAGGAACGCGTTGATGAAAGTGTTGAATGGGGTTTATGTACCCAACAACATTACCAGTGGAGAGATGGTCAACATGGTAGGACAAGTATTGGAAATCCATAAGATCACTTTCCACGAAGATGAATTTCCACCAGAAGGGTTGAGCCATAACAGGGCGTTGCATATCACAGTACAATGCGAAGACAAATTCATTGCCAGTGTCCTGATAGATGGGGGTTCAAGTCTCAACATCTGCCCGTTGACTACTTTGAAGAGGTTAGGTAAAGGTTTGCATGAGATACGAGCAGGAACTATGAACGTAAAAGCGTTCGATGGGTATCAAAGGGCCACAATCGGAGAAACCAACCTCTGCTTACAAATGGGTCCAACTTGGTTTGATGTTGAATTCCAAGTGCTCGACATATCCGCCTCATACAATCTGCTATTGGGATGACCTTGGATACATGCCGCTGGGGCTGTAGCGTCTACTCTGCATCAGGCTGTGAAGTTCAAATGGAATCATCAGGAGGTGATCATTCATGGGGATGGGAGTATCCCTATTTATACCAACCAGACTGTTCCAGTTGTGGAGAATATAAAGAAGGTGGATGGAGAGACTTACCATCGCATTGAGTGTGTTAATGCAATTGAGAAGGACATATGGTGGAGTAGAAAAATAGAGAGCATATTGGCATGGGCCGGATATGAACCTGCTAAAGGGCTCGGA
The DNA here is from genome assembly GCA_000715115.1 of Nicotiana otophora. NCBI lineage: Eukaryota > Viridiplantae > Streptophyta > Magnoliopsida > Solanales > Solanaceae > Nicotiana > Nicotiana otophora. Next base: position 37,862 of record AWOL01S0007032.1, read on the forward strand.
AAGAATCTCAAGGATATTACCAAACCAATATNCCCTGCTCATATATCCCTTCTATCACTATTGCAGAATTCTGAGGCACACAGGAACGCGTTGATGAAAGTGTTGAATGGGGTTTATGTACCCAACAACATTACCAGTGGAGAGATGGTCAACATGGTAGGACAAGTATTGGAAATCCATAAGATCACTTTCCACGAAGATGAATTTCCACCAGAAGGGTTGAGCCATAACAGGGCGTTGCATATCACAGTACAATGCGAAGACAAATTCATTGCCAGTGTCCTGATAGATGGGGGTTCAAGTCTCAACATCTGCCCGTTGACTACTTTGAAGAGGTTAGGTAAAGGTTTGCATGAGATACGAGCAGGAACTATGAACGTAAAAGCGTTCGATGGGTATCAAAGGGCCACAATCGGAGAAACCAACCTCTGCTTACAAATGGGTCCAACTTGGTTTGATGTTGAATTCCAAGTGCTCGACATATCCGCCTCATACAATCTGCTATTGGGATGACCTTGGATACATGCCGCTGGGGCTGTAGCGTCTACTCTGCATCAGGCTGTGAAGTTCAAATGGAATCATCAGGAGGTGATCATTCATGAAGACGGGAGTAACCCTATTTAAACCAACCAGACTATCCCGGTTGTGGAGAATAATAGAAAGTTAGAGGGAGAGACTTACCATCGCATTGAGCGTGTTAATGCGATCGAGAAGGAAAAATAGTGGAGTAGCAAAATAGAAAGTATATTGTCATGGACAGGGTATGAACCCGGCAAGGATCTTGGCAAGAATCTCCAAGGGATCACCAAATTAATATAGTTAAAATGTCATGGCACAACCTTTGGACTGGGATATCAATGCACTTGGCATGAGTATCAAAATTAGTCACCACAATGGCGCGGTTCCTATCACCCTATTGAGCAACCGATACCACATTTGAGCCAGTCCTTCCATCAGGCGGATATGATGTGGGGATCTGAAGAAGATGAAGTGCTAGCTGGTTTGAGGAATCTATTCTTAGAAGATAAAGACATGGACTGCAGTATAATAGTTGAGGAGGAGGAGGAGGAGGAGGAAGGCCTCGTAATCCAGACAGTGGAGAAGGGAGTTGTTCTTAGGAACTGGACTGCCACACCATCAAGGGCCCGCCGAGTTCCTGGGTAGCCTGGCAATTAGCATCATTTATTTTAAAAGCAATTTTTATGAACATTTAAGACATTTTCAATATTTTGTTTTAAGCATGTTTTGTTTTGAAATAATTTCTCGGATCATCGAGCCGTACCTGTTTGACATTTTCAAGATTTGTCTAATGCATTATTATTTTAGTATTTATTATTATTCTTTATGTTTTTTCTCTACAACATTATTATTACCTATCCCGATGAACTTACGACTGTGACATGTAATGAGACAACGCAACATAAGGATAGTGACTCGAAAGAAATAGAAGAAGAGGATATAATACCTGAGGAAATTGTTAGAGAAGTTGAAGATTTTGAGAACAAGACTAAGTCCAACCTAGACGAAACTGAGATAGTCAACTTGGGAGATTCCGAAACAGTCGAAGAAACTCGCATAAGCATTCACCTGTCACCATCAGAGAAAGAAGAATACACCCGTTTCCTAAAAGAATATGAAGACATTTTCGCATGGTCTTATGATGATATGACTGGTTTGAGCACGTCCATAGTGGCTCATAAACTACCCACCAACCCAATGTGTCCGCCAGTAAAGCAAAAGCTCAGAAAGTTCAAGCCAGATATGAGTCTAAAAATCAAAGAAGAAGTCACCAAGCAAATAAAAGCTAAGGTTCTCAGAGTGGTTGAATATCCAACTTGGTTGGCTAACATCGTGCCAGTTCCAAAGAAGGATGGGAATCTAACACAAGGTCCATCACACACCGTAGAATCATCACACGAATCTAACACAAGGTTCATACCTTAATATAACTCTACTGCAATGCGCGACCCCATCCAAACGCGGGTCCATATTATCTACCTCGAGTCACCCTGCTAAAAAATCAATAACGACGGAGAGACAAAGGAAAAAAATGCCACACGAAAACTGAAAGAACATAACCATTACACAATCGATCATGCAATACCCAAATACTCATCACGCTCAAATTTCGCTATAAAGCCCAAATAGAACCACACCATCTGTGTACATAACCAATGAATCATAACTCCTCGTAGCATAGAAGACTAACTCATAGATCATTCAGAACATGAATAAGTCCAACGCCAACCGAACGGCACATCCCTCAACAATAGCAGTGTGGAGCCAACCAATTCGACTCGGTGTAGAATACACATCCTAATTGGGCCTACCAATGAACCCCCAAATCGACTCTGGTTACCCACAGTAGACAAATAACCCTCCGAAAATTTGCAACGATGGAGTCATAATACATTCCATTATCTGGCTAGCTTTGGCCATGACTTCACAGTCCGTAACCATGAAACAATCTACTCTAAATCCATAGAACACACGGATCACCATTTCTGATTCCATCACCACTGCCCTAATGTCTAACACATATCTTATACACGATCATCCCACGAGGAATATTTCTCCCATTCTTTCGTGTCACATAGCAACGTCTTAAAATCAGCAGTCGATCAACCAGGAAAATGCCGCAATACCTATAAAATATCCATAATTCAAAGCATAGTGCGCCTTTTGAAATGTATACTCTGCTCACGCAATACCAAGTAGTGATAGCATTCATCTAAACATTGAAAACTATTCATCCCCTCTAAGAATTTATGACCTTCCTTTCAAAGCTAAATTGTGACCTTGCACACGCCAACCTTAATCCCACACAACACACCGCATCTATCATGCCATCAGTTAAAAAATACAAGAACCTCATAATCATTCTGAGTCTCAAGTAAATTACGTATCCAATCAGCCAGAAGCCTTCCATTTGATCCCATCCGGTAGAAAATCACAATACTCAACATGCTCCTCAGGCCGGTAGGAAAATTCCCATCTCAAACTGTGGTAGAAATACTCGAGAATGCTTTGGAATCCATTTGCACATAATCAAGCCATCAGAGTCGAATCTCCCTAGCTCAACCAAGCCACACAGGTCGCCAAACCCAGGTGTATTTCCACAAAGCACCTGTAGAAGCCCCATATCATAAGCACCCAAAGAACCGATCATATCCATTACCATACTGATCCATCCTACTACCCAGTTGTCTTATTTTCTCTGAGTTTCTTCTGAATTTGTCTTCAGATTGATACTTCTCCTTGATGAATGCCACGATATTTAGCCACAGCTCACCCCGCAAACCTAGCATAGAAGCACAATGCCCTACGACCTATAAGCAACTATATTCTTCTTAAGCACCTTCAAAAATACCACAACTGTAACACTCACTCTGAGAATACCTTATGTGAATTTGAAATTGTTTTTCTTACCTTCCTTATACTAAAATGTACAATCCATAGTCATACAGAATTTTCGCAATTCCAGGCACCATCAAATGCAAATCTCAGATTTTATACATATACAAGTCTGGAGGAATTCTCAATTGCTATATGTAAACCTCAGACCTATTGAAAATTTCTCGAGAGTCACCCACTTTGCTCAATCTAAATTACACTGCCCAAATGGGCCACGACACGTGCCCCATTAGCACAACAACACTCAAAGAAGTAACTCTACCTTAATACTACCTATCAAATTCATACTCCGTGCGCACTATATCATTCACAATTAACAACTCACTCATCCCACGATTTTCATATACTCATAAGTGTAATATAACCCGTATCTAGGAATTTCCTTATTCGAGTCATTTTCGAACTCCACCTCTGCAAGTCATCACTGATTCCCAAGTATACTTCAGACCAAAACAAAAATTTGACACATATCCATGAATTGATTTGTCCATAGCAGACTCCCCCACTTGGCTCAAAGCTGTAGATTAAAACACTTCGTAACTCACAATACTCATACTCTATTACTGCCATAATGCCACAGTCAGTTCAACAAAACTTCTTCTCTAACTCATGCAACGCCAACCATAAAAATACCCCAAATCATCTGTTAAGCTCGCAATCATTCTCTTGACACTCAAGTCAACTTTCTCAGCCAGGTTCAAATTCAAATTTCCACACATACGTCCTGCTGGCAGAAAAGAAACTCTCCACTCACATATAAGGAAACATACCTACGTAGATTACTCCGCAGAGGATAACCCACCTGCTTAGCCTCAAATTGGTATCTTGTTATACCCTTTCGCAGTCTCAATTACTATGCAATCACTTAATCTTTCTGAGTCCAAACTCATTAACCAGACATGAGAATTTAATTTGTCCCAAAATTTAACACGTGAAAGACCTTTCAAAACATTAATACTCGAGACTGTACGTTATGTCAAAACGAAAATCAAGCACCCAATGTCCTTCCTTCATACTAAGGAAACACTTCTCGCCACATTCACATCGTCTTAACACATCCCATAGTTATATCATACTCATCACAAAGTTATTTCATCGCTCATCGAGCCACAAATTCCACTCGTAGGGACATTACCAGACGTATGAGCCAAATTATACAATAACCACTGAAGCTACCAAGCTTAAGCTGCGGTCTAACCATTGCCTCAAGTCTTCCAGACTGGCCAATCACCAAAACACAGTATACACTATCGAACTTCATTCATAGAATCATAAGTCAGCGATGCACAGTTGATACCGAGCGCTCATGTGCGCATATGAATACGTGGAAGGAATTTAAAGAGTTATGTCTCAAACTGAATTAATTTCGCACGATAAAGAAAGAAAGATGGGAAATTATCCTAAATGCCCCGTAGCCTCTCGAAGATAAGTATGGACATCATCATACCGATCCGCAAGACTCTACTAGACACTTGCTCATGACTTGTAGAACCTATGAACCTAGAGCTCTGATACCACCTTATCACGACCCAAAATCCAACTAGTCGTGATGGCATCTAACCCAACCCGCTAGGTAAGCCAACTTTCAACTACCCAATTCCAATAACAATTACGTCACAATTTCTATGGTGCACGCCCACACACCCGTCACCTAGCATGTGCTTCACCTCCAAACAATTCACATAATACATATATTCAGGTTTCATACCCTCAACTCCAAGATGAGAAGAGTTACTTACCTCGAACAAGTCAAATCCAATGTCGAGCAAGCTAAGCAATGCTCCAGATATTCCATTCTGCGCGTATCAACTTCCAAACGGCTCGAATCTAGTCACAATTAATTTGATTCAGCACACAAAAATTATAGGAATTAATTCCATATCAAAATACTAATATTTTCCACAAAATCCGAAATTACGCCCCAAAATTCACCCGTGAGGCTCACGTCTCGGAATCCGACGAAACTCACAAAATAACCCATCCAATTACAAGTTCAACCATACTAATTTTACTTAAATCTGACTCTGAATCGGTATTCAAAACTCGAAAAATTATTTTGTGACATTATAGAAATTTTCTTCTATTTCTCTTGAAGATTCGATAATCTTACACCAAAAATAAGGATTAATTCATGAAATATAATCACAAGGGAGTCAAGAACACTTACCCTAAGTTGTGTGGAAAACTTCCTCTCCAAAATTGCCCAAACCGAGCTCCAAAATCGGAAAAATGGGAAAACATCTCGGAACCCTCATTTTTAACACTACCCAGGCATTTCCGCACCTGCGGTGCCTGGGCTCACACATGCGCATCCGCTTTTGCGGACGAAAAATTTGTGCCTACGAAAACAGTCGGCCTTCTAAAATCTCACATCTGCGGTGCCCTTTTTGCATATGCGGGCTCGTAGATGCGCATACCCCTTCGCACACGCGGCCTTGCAGAAGCGGGCAATTTCTTCGCACCTGCGAGCACTGCCCAGTTCCACTCTTGGCCACTTCTGCAACTGGTTGCACGCACGTGCAGCTTCGCACCTACGATCAAAATGTTCGCAGGTGCGATCACACCAGTAGGCAACAGTTCCAATATTTCCTTAAGTCTGAATTTGATCCGTTAGCCATATGAAACTCACCCGAGGCCGCCGGGACCTCAACCAAATATACCAACAAGTCCCATAACATAATACGGACCTACTCGAAGCCTCAAATCACATCAAACAACCTCAAAACGATGAATCGCACCTCAAATCAAAACTAATGAACTTTGAACTTTCAAATTCTATATCTTGTGCCGAAACACATCAAATCAATCCGGGATGACTTCAAATTTTGTACACAAGTCACATTTTACTTTACGGACTTATTCCGATTTCTTCATTCGGATTCCGACCCCGATATCAAAAAGTCAACCCCCGGTCAAACTTCTAAAAATTCAATTTTCGCCTTCAAGCCTAATTCCACTATGGACCTCTAAATAATTTCCTGACACACTCCTAGGTCCAAAATCACCATACAGAGCTATTGGAATCATCAAAACTCTATTCCGAGGTCGTTTACACATAAGTCGACATCCGGTCACTATTTAACTTAAGCTTTAAACCTTGGAACTAAGTGTTTCAATTCATTTCAAAACCTCACCAGATCCGAACCATTTACCTCGACAATTCACACAATAACTGTAAAGTACAATTTGAGCAGTAAATGGGGAAATGAGGTTATAATACTCAAAACGACCGGCTGGGTCGTTACGTTTATTTTTGGGGATTTACAGGAATATGTATGAATATATCCTGTGAAAGAATGCAGAAACAAGTTAAGGATCATCATGAACGAGCAATTTACCACTCAAGATGAGGGCAAGAAAGAAAGAAAAGAGCGGGTCTTGCAGTTATCCTTAGAAGAATTGGGCTTAATGATCTCCATAAAGAATCCCAAGAAGCGAAAACGAGGAATGAATTCATAATTAGGGGTGGAGTTCATAAGTTCTCGGAAAAGAAGAAAATTCAAGGAAGTTTTCTTTACCTTATGCTTTTTAATTATGTGTCATGGGGATATGCCACAACTTAAAGTGTGGGGTGGGGGATAATTGTATGTTGTATGTATATATGTTAGTTGTTTTTTTTGAGTAGTTAACAAAAATTGAAAAACAAAAACCATAAAAATTTAAAATTTTCAATTTATCCCGATGATGGATATCATTCGACAGTTTTCTTGAGGGATTAAGTCGAAAGAAAAAGACAAAAAGATTTTCTTTTGTAGGTAGTGTAATAATTCCCTCTTGGTTTTTCTTCTTGCCGCGGTTCTTTTTCAAGGGTTTTGTTTGAACCGAGTGTAGTTAGTTTTTGTTTTTAGGAGTAGGGAAACCTTATGCTATGAATTGAATTAAAGACAATATTTCTTGACTTTATTATGCCTTGAGAATAGTGAGTGATTTAGTTATGGCGCTTAGGCTCAGTTTTTGACTCTTGTATAAGTACCTTAAATTGTATGATCTTAACTCTGCTTAACTGCTTTGACTAGGGTGTCTTGATGATCCAATCTTGAGTGAGTTGTGTGCCATGTGTGTGTGAGGTTTGTGTATTTTGTGCATTGCATTTAATGTCTAGAACTTTTCCCGTGTTTTTGCAAAGAGAAATAGTAGTCTTGTTTAGTTTTGGAAGTGATATAGGCATTTCTTTGTTGAGCCAGAATCTTTTACCCACCTAACTGTTATGTATCTTAGTTAACCCCTTTGAGCCTGTAATCCTATTTCTTTGGAAACCACATTACAAGCGTTACCCATTTGTTTGAATTGACCATCTATTTGAACCATTTATCTCCCATGAGCACTTAAAAGTATTATGAAATTTGTAAAAGTTGAAGTGTGGGGTAGTAGGTTTGGCTTTTGAGTGGAACTATTGAAATAAGGAGAAAGGTCCAATGTTTTGAAAAAGTAAGAGTCACTTGAATTGAAAAACAAATAGTTGTATTGTTGTGAACGATATTCATTGATAAGTTGTAACTCTTGATGTAATGGTGCTTAAATAATTTGGGGAGTTAATGCATGTTGATATCAAGGTGGAGTATGGTTTGACATAAGCATGGGGTTTTGAATGTTAAAGTGTATGTATTAAAGTGCTTAGGGAGGTGTAGTTACTCTTATATCTAAATGTATCCTACTCGTCCCGCAGCCTACATTACAACCATTTAAAGTCTTATTTGATCCTTGACTGAATGAACTCGATTAGTTGAGGAGTACACTACGGGCAAGACTATGGTTCATTTTTTGTGGCATATGAATGTTGTTTTTGAGAGTGAGTGAATTATTTCTATCTTGAGTTCCTGATTGTTCTTAAATTTTATTGTATGTGGAACTACTCTCTATTGTTGTGAGGGCACTTGGTTCATAAAGGAAAGGTAATGTCGTTGAACTCTATGTTAGAGTAAGTGAGTAAGTTGTGAATAATGCGTGGTGCTTGTGAGTCAATTCTTGAGGTGAAGATGTTACACTATTGTGCTTAGTCTATTATAAATATTCTTGGTGTGATGAGTTAGGAGAGTTGCTGAGTAAGGTTGTGTCTATATAAAGTGTGGTTTGATTGCTCGAGGACGAGCAATGGTTTAAGTGTGGGGTTTTGATGGTAGGCTATATTCTCATGTTTTAGTCGATTATTACATTCCAGTTTACTGCACTTTAGTTGTGTTTAAGCTTTAATCGCTAGTGTTTTGCACTAATTGTGTATTTTATGCTTTGTAAGAGTGATTCTGAGCTATGTAGATGTTGTGAAATAAATTGAAGTGATTTGAATCTTTGAAATCTGAGTAAAATCCCAAGGAATTAAGCCGGGATCGTGTTCGGGGATCAACGGATGATAGTGGAACGAAACGAAGAATCGAGCAGGCATATTGCGCAGTGTCTAGTAAAATGCGCATAATTGTTCGCTCGGTACTCCGTTTGGGCTTCACAATATATTTTTCAAAAGCTAATTCAAAGGGCTACAACATCAATGGGTTACGTTTTTTCAAATTCCCAATATAACAGGGTTAAAGGTGCGCGATAAGTTCACGGCCGCGCACTGACCGCGCATATGGGGCAGAACAGTGTAAAAAGTGCGCGGCCAGGTGCGCAGGCACACTTCCAGGTGCGCGGCCGCGCATGTCCAACTCTGAAAAAGTGTCCTTTTTCGCATAGGAGAAGGTGTATTTGTTTGGGCCCGACCCTAGTTGGTATATATACATAGAAAAATGGTATTTTGAGGACCTTTGACATAATTTAGACCTAAGGAGGCTAAGGAGGAGGTGGGAGAAGCTTGCACAAGAGATTCATCATTCCATCCTCATTCAAGATAAGAGTTTGGATCGTTTTATGCTTTTCTTTATATTTGTGATGAATTACTCCATATCTATAGAGTAGTTCTCTTTAGGGATTGATGGATTTGGTATATTGATATTTGTTTGTGGATAATAACTCTAGTTTTCTATGTAGTGAATCATTTTGGATGTTTTAATTGTTGCATCTACATTCACATGTTCATGTAATCGAGAGGCATAACTTGTGATATTTTTGCATTATCTTGTTGGTTGAATTCATTGATTCTTCTTAGTAATCGAAAGAGGCTAGTTGAATTATTGTTTAGACCTAGTTAGGAGGATAATTGAAAGAGGTTCTCCTAAAGACCAATCCACTACGAATTCGTGCATATCTTCACTGAGCGGAAATTGGTTCATATTGTGAAGTTGAAACTTAACCGAGAGAAGAGTTTCTACCAAACGTTTGAACTAATAATTGAGTGAATTCGAGAGACTCATTTGAACATTAGGATTGAATTAACTAGAGTTAAATCGCAGGCAATTATCTTGCACCTATCCAATCAACTCTTATTTTCTCATTGATAACTTCCTTGCTACTTTTGTTTGACTGTCATTAGTCAATTAGCTCTAGATTCTTAGATAATTTTAGTTTTAATTCACATATTCTCAACTGTTGATCATCTTGGATAGCAATCTAACTACAAACTACAATAATATTGTTTAACTCCAATCCATGTGGATACGATAATATATTTTACTATATTCGACTAGCGAGCATATTTAAGTGTGTGTTTTGCGCTCGTCACGTACAACTTGATCCTAACAATTAATACGATACCATGATCCGATTTTCATTATCACACCATATGATCATCTGTTCATATCATATTCCATCCTTATCTCTTCATATCATATCATTTCTTGTTCTGTTTGGCGTGCAACCCGATCCCACCATATCAATTCATTTCAATACCATTGTGCCACGCAACCCGATCCCACAACATCAAATTATTAACATAAATAACTCAATATTAATATTTACGAAATATCAACAGAAAAGAAGATGAAACATACGGAACATTTAAGAACCACCAATACAACACAAAATATCCAACACCTCGGAATCTCAAACCTTATCGATTCATCAATACAAGAATAGCTAAATGGCTCACGTAAGCGAAATAACATAATAGAGTACATCGAGTAATATAAGAATAATAGAAGCAGGTAAAACATGTGACAATGAGAATATACAATTAACGCAAGCAAGAACAAGTAGCAGGTAAGTAGATTATTGAGTGAGAAATAACCAAATCAAGCAAGTAACAATTAGGTAATAATTTAACAAATAAAGCATGAATGTCAAGTAGGAATATGCAACAATTAAAGCATATAACAAGAGATAACATGGAATAAGAAGACATGAAAATAAATAGGCCAATCCCACATGCTAAATTCCACGACGGTACATATACACTAGTCACCTTGCACATACGACATTTCCCCCACATATTCTACATAAATAATAGTCAACGAGCCCTAATTCCCTCAAGTCAAGGTTAGACACAACACTTACCTCTTTTTACAATCAAATAACCACAACCTTTCCTTTAAAATTAGCCTCTAAACCAGTCAAATCTAGCAAAATATAGTTCAAATAATTCAAAATAAGCTTTAGAAACTACGTGAAAAAATTTGATCTTTAATGAAATTGAAAAAAGTCAACAAAAGTCAATCCCGGGCCCGCTTGGTCAAAACCCGAGATTCGGACCAAAACCCGATTATCCATTCACCCCCGAGCCCGACTATGTGATTTATTTCAAAATCCGGCCTTGAGGTCTAAATCTCAATTTTATAAAATCCTCAAATTCTACCCAAATCCCTAATTTCTACTATAGAAATCCTAGATTTGATGTTAAAAACTCATGAAAAGTAAAGGGGAATTTAAAAAAGTAGATTAGAGTTACTTACCAATGATTTTGGAAAGATGAAATTCTTGAAAATCGCCTCTAGAGTGTTTAGGGTTGAGAAATGATATAAAATGAGCTAAGTCCCCAAACCTTGTTTACCCAGTTGCACGTATCGCAATTGCGAACACCGCAAATGCAATTAGTGCGACAGAAGCCCAAAAGTCGCAAATGTGACAAATACTCGCAATTGCGAAGGTACCCCCATTGCAAATGCGCCCACGGGCTTAGCAAATGCAAAGCTAGCCAATGTTGCCAATGGTCACAAATGCGATCATTATCTTCGCAAAAGCGACTTCTGACTGTTTGCAAATGCAGACCTCTTCCTTGCAAATGTGAGGTCCCCTAGCCCAGGACCCTTCTTGCAAATGCGAACTATTGTTCGCAAAAGCGGGGTAGACCTCGCAATTGCGAGCCAGACCTCGCAATTGCAAGATCTACAACAGACACTAGAAACAAGCACACAAGTAGTCTTCAAACTATCCAAACTCATGTAGCGCATACGAAACTCACCCGAGCCCCTCAGGCTCCAAACCAAACAAACACACAAGTGTAATAACATCATATAACTTGTTCGCGCAATCAAAACACCAAAATAATATCTAGAACCACGAATGGGATATCAAAATTCATGAAATTCAAAAGCAAACTCAAGAACCTCTAGAATCACAACCAAGCGTTCGAATCTTATTAAACCTACTCCGAATTGCACAAAATTTTGCAGACAAGTTTCAAATAATACAATGGACCTATTACAATTCCCAAAACCAAAATTCGAACATGATAATCATAAAGTCAACCTAAAGTCAAACCTATGAAATTTTTAAACATTCAAATTGCTAACTTTCGACAAAACAAGTCAAATGTCACGACCCAAAATCTCACCTTAGGAATCGTGATGGCACCTAGTCACTAAGACTAGGTAAGCCTAGCACATGAAGATATATAAGAGAAATGAACAACTTAACTATATCAAAATAAAACGGATGAATGAGATAATGAAACTAAAACTGAACAATTGCTATAAAATCCCCAGAACCGGTAGTACGGAGTTATAAGCTCTGATGACATACACTAGAATTGCTATATATAATACTATTTTGAAATAAAGATAAACAGCAGTAATGATAACATCGGAAGGTGACTCAGAGGCCTGCTAATGACAAACAGGAATACCTAGAAGTCTCCATTCGCGCAGACATAGCTCCCCAAGACAACGCGATCAGAAGTACCTGGGTCTGCACAAAAATGTACAAAAGCTTAGCATGAGTACACCACAGCGGTACACAGTAAGTATCAAGTCAAACCTCGGTGGAGTAGTGACGAGGTAAGTTGAGACACTCACTAGACATCAAACCTATGCAAGATATTAACATCAACTAGCAATGGAAAGAATAGCAATATAAGGCTAACAACGTAAGTCAATATAAAACCAACAAGGGATTAATAGAAGCACAATTGATAGCAAGAAGTAAATGGATAATAAAGTAGCAAAGTAATCAGAACACAGTAAACAAATGTGAATGAGATCAATTTGGGGAAATAAATGCCCTTTTTCAAGTAATCAAGTCCTTCCAACACATGATGCACAACAAGAATTACTCTGAGATACCACATCTCATAACCACAAATCATAAGCCACAATTCCGAATCTTACATGCATGGCACCTCCTGCCCACATTTCCAAATTACTTTCGCACGACAAAGTTCACGTGCTACCATGTACATTGTATCCATGTCAAATGCTAAATAAAATGTTCGAGAGATTTATTTATATACGATAAGGCATAATAACAATCTTGAAAGTAGGGAATCAAATGAGAAAATGGGTTTATTTTAGAAACCAAATACAGTAAAATAAAGTACAATTTATACAAGATATGGTATCAAATGAGTTTAGTTTATAAATCAATTGGGTAAAAAAAAATAATATTTTTAAATAAAACAAAGCATCGGATATGTTACTGAATTAAATATAGAATTAATTTAAATAAAACATAATGACAATTTTTAAGTAAGTAAAACATCAGATAGGGTAAGGAGTTTAATTTGAGAAATCAATTAAAGTAAAATATGATAACCATTAAGAATAGTAAAGTACCGAATGAAATGCCGAGTTTTAACTTAAGAGTCACATAAAGTAAGCATGTTCATAATTCTTTTATCTAAAATCGTTATGTTACCAACAACTCAACAGAGTATGAGATAATGACTCCGGGCAGTAAATTCATCTTGAAAATCAATTCACCAAGTAATCACGGAGGCACAGATTGACTCATTGAAGTAACACACCAATTCACATAGGATGCATGACTCACACAGGAAGTCGCTATCGTTCCAATAATAGAATAATAACGGAGGTTAACTTTCCCAAACAATTACAACATATCAACCCGTTGCGGCGTGCAACCCGATCCCACACAATAAGAACAATATCCGTTGCGGCGTGCAATTCGATCCTACACAATAATAACAATAACTGTTGCGATGTCCGACCCGATCCTATACAATAATAACAATATTCATTGCGGCGTCCAACCCGATCCCACCTAAATCATATCATCCGTCCTTATCGTCCATATCATATCTTTTTATGTCATTTTAATACCGTTGCGGCGTGCAACCCGATCCCCAAACAATATGAGTTAAGAAAATACACTACAACTAACTACAGCGTATCACTAAATAAAATGAAATAAGGAAGTAAACAAAGGAGGTCACAAGCGGATAAAATAGTTATATGATAACTCACAAAATCAAATAGTAAGTAATGGCAATTCATAAATAAAGGCACGATTACCAAGAAGAAATTAACAATTAAGGCACGTAACGGATAAGGCATGAATTCAACGAGTAGTTGCAAATAACAATTAAAGCATATAAGAGTAAACTTGGTAGTAAAAGATAGAACATGTACTAACAACTTCAAGTAAAGCACGTAAGAGCAAGCATAAAATAGAAGATATAACATGAAATGACAACTTCAATTAAATGCAAGAAAGAAGCCTAATAGTCTAAACCGGTCAAATACCACATATAAGCTCGTGTACACACTCGTCACCTCGCGTACACGCCTTCCACATGATTCAAATAGTACCATCAATCCAAAACCTAAGGGGTAGTTTTTCCCATACAAAGTTAGGCAAGATACTTACTTCAAGTAAAATCGATACTTTAAAATGACTTTCTCATGTGAAACAACCTCCGTACGGCTCGAATCTAGCCAAAATAATTTAATATCATAAATAAAAGCCATAGGAAACAATTCGAGATAATAAAGTTTCGATCTTTAATGAAACCCAAAAAGTCAACCCCGGGCCCGCACCTTGGAACACGACAAAAACTACAAAATTCGAACACTCATTCTGATACGAGTCCAACCATACCAAAAATTATCCAATTCCGACATCAAATCGGCCTTCAAACCATCACTTTATATTTTAGTAAGTTTTTACTAAAATTCCTAATTTCTCCAATTCCAATTATTAATCAAACACTTAAATCGAGGTTGGAATCATGAGATAATAACAAATTCGAGTAAAAAAATACTTACCCCAATCCAAGTAGTAAAAATCTTCTCTAAAATCGCCCAAAACTGAGATCCAAAACCTTGTGAGAAAAAATAACTAAATTTCGTAACAAGAAAAACAATTCAGCAGCTGTACCAGCTCGATTCAGGTCTTAGATGATGCCGAAACTTATGTTTGATGATCCAAACACGATCCTTTCGAGATTACACTCAAGATAGCTTTTTGAATCACCCAATTTGGCCTTAACATGAGGGAGATATGATGTTTTGAAGTTTTAAAAATATTTTAAAATTTCAATGGCATTTATGTAATTATTTACACCAGAAAAAAACCCAGCAATAAGATATGCATTTCAATCATAAAATATGCTATGAACCTACTCGCGCACTTAAAACACCGAAAAGAAGTCATCTTGACCCGATATTGACCATGGTCAAACTTCAAATCCTTAACATAACTAGTTTCTCAATCAATAATCCAAACAATATCTGAGCCCCTCGAGACTCCATCCAATCATAACAACAAGTACAAATACATCATACAAACTTATCTAAAGCCTCAAAACACCCACGGGAACATCACAACAAACAATCTAGGCTCAAACCGAATATAATTTCTCTTAAGTTGTTAAATCTTCATTCTTTCAAAAGAGTGTCTGAATCACACTTAAGCACTTCAGATTACTTTCAAACTTTGCACACAAGTTCAATTTAAATATATAGACCTTTGCAAAGTCTCGGAACACCAATTGGAGTCCAATAACATCAAAGTCAACTCTTGGTCAAACTTATGAACTCTTAAGTTCTTCAAATTGTCAACTTTCGACAAATAGTGTCGAATTCTTCTAGGAACCTACAAAACCAAATCCGAACATACGTACAAGTCCAAAATCATCATACAGACCTATCAGAACAATCAAAACTCGATTCCGAGTCTGTTTACCTAAAAGTCAAACATTGCTCAACTCTTCCAACTTAAGCTTCTAAAATATGAATCATTCTTCCAAATTAATCCCGAATAGCTCTAAACTAGAAATCAACCATACACACAAGTCATAATACATAATATGAAGCTACTCAAAGTCTCAAACCACCGAATAAAATGCTAAAGCTCAAAATAACTGGTCGGGTCGTTACATCAAATCAACCTAGGGATCTCCGTATTTAATTCTAGGCATATGTCCAAGTCCAAAATCCCAATACGGACCTACCGAATTGCCAAAAGACCGATCCAGGATCGTTTACTTAAAATATTGACCGTGGTCAACTCTACCCTCATTTTTAGTCAAAATTTTTATTTTCATCAAAATTTCACATAAAAACTTCTCGAAAAGTGACATGGACCATGCACGCAAACTAAGAAACATCAATGAAGCTACGAAAGATCTCAGATCAGGCAAATTAAGGCTAGAACTCAAAACGACCTATCGTGTCATCATATTCTCCACCTCAAAAAGAAACATTCGTCCTCGAACGGACATAGAAAAATACCTGGTCTGGTGAAAAGGTGGGGGTATCTACTCTGCATATCGGACTCAGACTCCCACGTAGCTGCCTCGATTGGCTGACCTCTCCATTGCACTTCAGAGAAGGAAAACTCCTAGATCTCAACTTTCGAAGCTGCCAAACTAGAATAGCCACCAACTCCTCCTCATAGGCCAAATTTTCATCAAGCTTAATCGTGCTTAAGTCTAGAACATGCGAGCTGACCTTATGGTACTTTCGAAGAAGGGAAATGTGAAATACCGGATGTACCCTTGATATGCTAGGAGGAAATGCAAGCCTATAAACAACCTCCCCAGTTCTCTCTAACATCTCAAACGGGCCAACAAACCTTGGGCTCAAATTGCCCTTCTTCCCAAATCGCATCACACCCTTCATAGGTGACACTCAGGGAAGAACCTTCTCACCCACCATGTAAGCTACATCTCGAACTTTCCGATCCGCATAACTCTTCTGCCTGGACTGAGCTGTATGAAGTCATTCCTGAATCACCTTAACCTTTTCCATAGCATGACGGACCAAATCAGTGCCTAACAACCTAACCTCTCCGGGATCAAACCAACCAATCGGCAAAACACATCACCTCTCATATAAGGCCTCATATGGCGCCATCTGAATACTCGACTAGTAACTGTTTTTGTACGTGAACTCTGCTATAGTTAAGAACTAGCCCAAGAACCTCTGAAATCCATAACACTAGCATGTAATATGTCCTCTAAGATATGAATAGTGCACTCGGATTGTCTGTCCCTTTGAGGATGAAACGATGTGCTCAGCTCAACCCGCGTGCCCAACTCACGCTGCACGGCTCCCCAAAAATGCGATGCGACATGCTTGACTCAGTCAGAAATGATGGAAATGGGCAGGTCGTGCAAGCGGATAATCTCCTGAATGTAAATATGAGCCAACCTCTCTGAAGAATAGGAAGTCTACACCTGAATGAAGTGTGCGAACTTAGTCAACTAGTCCACAATAACCTAGACTGCGTCATACTTCCTCAAGGTCCATGGCAAGCCTACTACAAAATCCATAGTGATGCGCTCCCACTTCCACTTCGGTATCTCCAATCTCTGAGTCAATCCACCCGGTTTCTGATATTCATACTTCACATGTTGGGAATTCAAACACCGAGATACATAATCAATGATGCCTTTCTTCATTCTGTGCCACCAATAGTGTTGTTTCAAGTCATGGTACATCTTCATGACACCTGGGTGAATGGAATAGCGCGAACTGTGAGCCTCTTTAAGGATCAAATCTCTTAACCTATCGAAATTTGGAACACAAATCCGGCCCTGACGCCGCATGACACCATCATCACCAATCGCAAACTCCTTAGCACCACCTCGTTGCACTGTATCCTTCAACACCAACAAGTAAGGATCATGAAACTGGCGAGCCTTGATACGCTCCAACAACGAAGGTTGTGCCACAACAAACAAAAACCTAGCTGGGCTCCACAATATCCAATCTCACAAAGAGGTTGGCTAAAGCCTGAACATACGTGGCTAATGTCCTCTCTGCTACTGGTAAATATGCCAAACTACCCATGCTCTCCGCCTTCCTACTCAATGCATCGGCCATTACATTAGCCTTCCACAGATGATATAATATGGTGATATCATAATCTTTCAACAACTCTAGCCATCTTCGCTGCTACAAGTTAAGGTCTTTCTGCTTGAACAGGTGCTGAAGACTCTGATGGTCGGTATAGACTTCACAATTAACGTCGTACAGATAGTGCCTCCAAATCTTCAGCGCCCGAACAATGGCTGCTAACTCTAAATCATGAATATGGTAATTATTCTCATGAACCTTCAACTGCTGAGGCGCGTAGGCAATCACCCTACCATCATGCATCAATACCATTCCAAGCCCAATACGTGATGCATCACAATAAACGGTACAAGAACCCGATCCCGAAGGCAACACCAATACTAGGGATGTAGTCAAAGTAGCCTTGAGCTTCTGAAAACTCAGCTAACACTTGTTGGACCATCTGAAAAAAGCACCCTTCCGGGTTAACTTGGTCAATGGGGCTGAGATAGATGAAAACCCCTCACGAACCGGCGATAATAACACGCCAAACCTAAGAAGCTCCGAATCTCTATAGCTGAAGTAGGTCTAGGACAGTTCTGAGCTACCTTAATCTTCTTAGGGTCCACTTTAATGCCCTCAGAAGATATAACATGGTCTAAAAAGGCAACCGAATCCAACCAGAACTCACACTTTGAAAACTTGGCATATAACTGACGATCCCTCAAAGTCTGAAGTATGATCCGAAGTTGTTGCTCATACTACTCCCGACTGCGGGAGTAAACCAAAGTATCATCAATTAAGATGATCACAAAACAATCCAAATAAGGCTTGAACACCCGGTTCATCAAATCCATAAATGTTGTTGGGGCATTAGTCAAGCCAAATGTCATCACTATAGACTTATAGTGACCATACCGAGCACGAAAATCTCTCTTAAGGACATCCGATTCCCTAATCTTGATGGTAGCTAGATCTCAAGTCAATCTTGGAAAATACCTTGGCACCCTGAAGTTGATCAAATAAGTCATCAATCCTCGGCAAAGGATGCTTGTTCTTGTAGTGACCTTGTTCAATTGCCAATAGTCTATTCACATCCTTATCGTTCTATCCTTCTTCTTAACGTACAAAACCGGTTCACCCCAAGGCGAGATATAGGTTTAATGAATCCCTTATCAAGCAAATCCAGCAACTGCTCCATCAATTCTTTCAACTCAACTAGGGCCATATAGTATGGTGCGGTAGAAATGGGATGAGTCTCTGGGACCCGATCAACACAGAAGAATGATATCTCTATCGGGTGGCATCCCCGACAAATCTGTAGGAATCACCTCCGAAAATGCACGCACAACTGGTACTAAATCCAAGGAAGGAATCTCCGCACTAGGATCAGGGATATATGCCAAATATGCCAAAAACCCCTTCTCGACCATACGCTGAGCCTTCACATAAGAAATAACCCTGCTAGTAGAATGGCCAAGAGCCCCTCTCCACTCTAATCGAGGAAACCCCCGTATGGCTAATGTCACATTCTTAGTGTAACAATCGGAAATAGCTTCATGAGGTAACAACCAATCCATGACCAAGATAACATCAAAGTCCACCATATCAAGAAGTAGAAGGTCTACCCTGGTCCCATAGATCCCGATAGAAACCACATACGAGCAATAAATACGATCTACCACAATTGAATCTCCCACAGGTGTGGACACATAAACAGGAGCACTCAAGGAATCACGACACATAACAAGATATAAATCAATATAGGATGACACGTATGAATAAGTAAAGCTCGGATCAAATAATACTGAGGCATATCTATGGAAAATTGGAATAATATCTGTGATGACGACATAAGATGACTCTGCCTCAGGTCTTGCTGGGAATGCACAAAAACGGGGCTGAGCCCCACCACTCTGACCTCCGCCACTCGGACGACCTCTAACTAGCTGGCCTCCACCTCTAACGGCCTGACAACGACCTCTAGTTGCCCCCGCCTCTAGCTGGTTGTGCGGGCGATGGAGCAACCAGTGCTAGAATCATGACACGAGTACCCTGTTGTGGTCTGGTGCTCATCAATCTAGGATAGTACCTCTTGATGTGACCCGTACCTTCATACTCAAAGGACTCTCTCGGTTGTTATGGCTTCTAAAGCGGAGACAGACCCTGATAGCCTGGATAACCACTGTGATAGCTTTGAATCGGTGGTACACTGATGGGAGCTGGAGGCGCACTGTAGACTAGTTGCTCAGGACGAGACCCATAGGAACCACGGCTGACCGAAGTATCGTATGCTACCTGAAGCGCTGGCTGAATCGGCCTGTGAGGATGGCCTCTACCAAAAGAACCCCGGCCTCCAGATGAGGCACCATTGAAACCACCGAAATGATGAGGCCTCTTCTCAGATACTGCCTCCCTACCCTAACCATGAATCATCTCGATTTGTCTAACAATCTCTATTGCCCGCTAAAAAGAAATATCATCCCTAGTCTCCTTGGTCATCTGTAGCTTGATACAAAAAAAAAGACCATCAATGAATCTCCTCACCCTCTCTCTATCAGTATGAATCAAGATAGATGCATGGCGGGCTAGGTCTATAAATCTAATCTCGTACTTGGTAACAGTCATGCTACCCTGCTGAAGGTGCTTGAACTGCTTGCGGTACTCCTCTCTTAGAGTAAAAGGAATGCACTTCTCCAAAAATAGTTGTGAAAACGGATCCCAAGTGAGTGGCGATGAACCTGCTGGTCTGCCTCGTTCATAGTCCTGCCACCACTTCTTGGCAGAACTGATCATCTGAAACACTATAAAGTTGACTCCATTGGACTCCACAATAACCATGTTGCGTAACACCTCGTGGCAACGATCCAAATAATCGTGTGGGTCCTCAGAAGGTGTACCACCAAAATGAATATGAAAGAGCTTTGTGAACTTATCCAACCTCATCAATCCCTCGGAAGACATCAGAGGCCTCTTCCCAGACTATGTAGAAATAACAGGTTAAACTACCCCAACTACTGGAACTGCCGGAGTCTGGTACAAGGGATCCATCTGCGCCAGGGTGTGACTGGCAGGAGTCTGAGCTCCTCCCCAAACCTGAGTGACAGATTGTGCCATAGGAAATACTCCAGCCTAGGCCACACTCTCCATAAGGCCCACTAGTGGACTAGGGTGTCCTGGAGTACGGGAGTAGTAATGAATCCCTCTGGGACCTGAGCGGGTCCGACTGGTGCGGCCTGAACAGGGATCTACTCCTCATGCTCGATTTGAGGCTCTGCAATGGGTGTTGCTGCATGCGCTCTAGGCTGAGCTCTGCCTCTATCTCTGCCTCTATCTCTGCCTTGGCCCCGTCCCCTACTCCTGGTAGTGGCTTCAAAAGGGGGCTCTGGCTCCTGCCTGACTATAGATGTTGTGCGTATTCTCACCATCTGCGAGAGAACAGGAATAGAATGGTTCAAACTTCAATAATAAAATAAAGTCGCACGATAAAGAAAGAAAGAAGTGAAATTTTCCTAAAGCCCTATAGACTATAGAAGATAAGTACAAACGTCTCCGTACCGATCCTCCAAACTCTACTAAGCGTGCTCATGAGTAGTGAGACCTAGGAAACCTAGTGCTCTGATACCAACTTATTAATATTCGGAATCCCAATCTCGGGGCCGTGATGGAGCCTAACATTCCACTTGCTAGGAAAGTAGCTAATTAATTAACCAGTTTAACATTTTAAATCAGAACATTAATAATAAGAAACTGCAATAGTCTGAAATAGATGTGGTAAATACAATGTACCGTAGTCTAAACATCGCCCAAAATCTGGAGTCACGAATACATAAGCATTCTTGAATTCTACAGATAGAGTCTGAACGAAATATTACTATATGAAACAAGAAACACAGTAAAGATCGTATATAAGGGGACTTCAGGGACTGCGAGCGCCATCAAATCTACCTTAAGTCTCCAAAAGAAATTGAATCTGAGCAGTCTCCGCTACGCACCGCTGGGACCAACACCAGTATCTGCACAAGAAGTGCATAAGTGTAGCATAAGTACAATCGACCCCATGTACTCTGTAAGTTCCGAGCCTAACCTCGACGAAGTAGTGACGAGGCTATGGCAAGTCACTCACAAATAACCTGTATGAAATAGTAATAACAGAAACATGATTACTCATTCACCCACCCCCCCCCC